>CM061224.1:34355690-34610608 GCA_030844895.1 Ambrosia x helenae | reverse complement strand
ACATCCATTTGATAAACTTTATTTTGTTGGAAATGGCATAGGCCAGAAATAACCTGATGGCCTCAAGCCTTGCAACTGGAGCAAAGGTTTCATCATAGTCAATTCCCTCTTCTTGAGAGTACCCTTGAACTACCAGTCTTGCCTTGTTCTTGATTATCATACCAGCTTCATCTTGTTTGTTCCTGAAAACCCATCTTGTGCCAATTGGTTGCTTGTTTGGAGGTAAGGGACAGATTTCCCAGACCTGTTGCTTGTTGAACTGAAGCAGTTCATCTTGCATAGCTTGCACCCAATTATTGTCTTTGAGGGCTTCCTGGTACTTCTTTGGTTCCAACTGTGAAATAAAGGCTGAAAATAGGCAAAAGTTGGAGAGCTGGTTTCTGGTAAGAACACCTGAAGCTATATCACCCATGACTTGATCAAGTGGATGATCTCGTGTTCAATCAGTTGTTGTAAACCACTGACAGTGTAGGTGGCTCTTGTTCTTCAAACAAACTACTGAGGTCTATAATATCTGGTTCAGCAGTTTTAGCTTCTTCAGTAGTTGCAGGTGCTGAAGCAGATGTTTGAGTTTGGCCTTCAGTATTTGTTGGATCAGAAGTTTGTGAAACTTCTTATGGTGTTGAAGTTGACTTAATGACTGTTTGAGGAGTCCATGGTTAGGATCCTCATCTTCAAACCTTTGATCACCATAATAAGTAGGTTTGGAAGAAGTAACAGTCTTTTCAGGTCCAAAGTGAAAGTTGTCAAGGTCAAAGAGTTCAGCAGGATGTGCTGGAATAAGAGTGTATTTTGACTCATTGAACTTGACATTCAATGTTTCTTCTACTATCCTGGTGTGAGAATTAAAAACCTTGTAGGCTTTTCTAGTTGAAGAGTAACCAAGAAAGTAACCTGAGTCAACTTTGGCAGCAAACTTTGAAATAGATTCCTTGATGTTCAAGATGAAACATTGACACCCAAAAGCCCTGAAAAAGGAGATAAGGGGCTTCATGCCATGAAGAACTTCATAGGCAGTCTTGGAATGTCTCTTGACCACAAGAACTCTATTCTGAACATAACATGATGTGTTAACTGCTTCTGCCCAAAAGTACAAGGGCAGACCAGAATCAGCTAACATTGTTCTTGCTCCTTCTATCAATGTTTCTTCTTTCTTCCTTTCTACTACACCATTTTGTTCAGGAGTTCTGGAAACACTGTATTGTCTAATAATCCCTTTAGACAAACAAATTCATCCAGAGTTTTGTTCCTGAACTCTGTCCCATTGTCACTTCTAATGGTTTTGACAGATAGAGAATATTGTTTCTCTACTTGTAGAATGAAGAACTTGATGATTTCAGCAGCCTCATCCTTGGAGAATAAGAAGAATACCCATGTGAATCTTGAGTAGTCATCAATGATGACTAAGAAGTACTTCTTCTTACCAAGGCTCATAATTTTGACAGGTCCAAATAAGTCCATATGGTAGTTGAAGACATGCAGTTGTTTTTGATTCTTCAATAGACTTATAGGAGGACTTATGCTGTTTTCCCTTTAAACAGATACACAGTGTTCTTGACACTGGTATACTTTCAAAGGTAGACCTCTGACCAAGCCCATTTTTGTGACTTTATATATGGTTTTAAAGTTCACATGGCCAAGTCTCCTGTGCCAGAGATCTGTTTCTGAAGTTGATGCCTTGAGAAGAAACAGGCAGTGTTGTTCAATACTTTGTCTTTCTCAATGTCCATTGCATAGACATTGCCACATCGTTGGCAATCAGCAAAGTATGATCTTCAATAATCTTCTCTATCAACTTCTGGCCTTCTGGTGAGATGATCTTGCATGCTGTCTTTGTGAAAAAGGAAGAATATCCTTTATCACACATTTGTGACACACTCAGCAAGTTGTATTCAAGGTTTTCCACCAGATTGACCTTGTCAAACTGTATTTTGCCAAGGAGACATTGCCATGTCCTAGCACATATCCCTTAGCATTGTTCCAAAGGATACAGATCCTTCTCTTTGGCTGATAAAGTTGTTTATCAGGTATCTGCATCCAGTCATGTGCATAGAGCCTCCACTATCAACATACCATATGCTGTTTAAGCCCCTGGAAACTCTCTGCACACAATAGCAAATTAGTTAGATCTAGGAACCCAAGCCTGTTTGGCTTTGGGTTTGCTCTTGAGAACAGTTACAGTTTGTTCTTGACCAGGTTGAGAAATCCATGTCTTTTTGGCAATGGATTTTTCATTAAGAACCATGGTGGTATCCTTTTCAGGACCACCATCAACCTTGGTCATCAGTAGTTGTACCATGTTCATTAGATTTTGTATCTCAGCTATTTGTGAAACTGCTGATGATTCTGGTCTAACTACTGACAAAGAATTTGAGAAAAAGATTTTGGTTGAGATCTTATCTTTTTTCTGAGAAAAGGTGTTTTCAGGTTGTTGTTTCTTGGGTATAAAGATTCTTTCATAATCATTTCTGATTTGATTTCCCACAACCTGTTGTTTATTTTTTGATTGAACTGAATTCCTTTTCTGTATCTACAAAATTCAGTTTTGTGGTTGAACAGACCACAAATTTCACACTCTTTTGCCTTTTGTTTTTTTATCTAAAGGCAAATTTCTGACATTAGTGTAAAGATTTTGCTCATCAGTAGTTTTCAGGGTGTCAACTCCTGATGTAGATGAAACTACTGATGGCTCTTTGTCAGATCTTGTTAATACTTCTAAAGTACTTTCTTTAAAAATGCTAGGATTTCTGTTTAGAAAGTTTTCATGGAAAGATGTGCAGTCTTTCCCTTCAGAGGTTTCATTTGAAACAATTCTTCTCCCCATCTTCAGTAGTTTTGGGAGAGAAATCTGTTGGTGTTTTCAACATGATGGTATCCTATGCCAAACTTAACATTTGAAGCACTTTGTTTGTTTAGCAATAATTGATACCCCTTACAAGATTCCACCCATTTTTCACATGTGATCCTGGTGTCAGCAAGCTCTTGTCTGACATCTCCCAGGTCATTTAGCATGATTTTAATTTGTGCTTGGGTTTCAATAGCTGAGTCAGTTAATTTAGAAACTTCTTTTGTTTTAGCACACAGTTTTCTTTCTAAATCACATTTTATCTGTGTGTATTTTCTTTCTAAATCATTGGCTTTACCTTGTAAGTGCACATTTGTCTCTCTTATGAGAGCAAAAGTTTCTTTGCAAGAATTTGAGCAAAGTTTTGTCAAAGATTCTTTTGATACCTGTGACAATGCAGATTTTGAAGTACAGCCTTCAAATGCCATTAAGGCAAAGTTCTTTCTGCCATTGTCTGGTTCTCCCCAGTTGATGTCAAACACTTTGTTGTCTACATCAGGATTGCACTCTGTGGTGTCAAAAGGGAGACTGCTCCAGTCAACATACCCTGAGGTGAAAAGACTTTGTTGAGAGGGTTGTTGAGGCTGTGGAGGATGTTGAGCAGCTGGAAAGGGAGGGATTGATTGTTGGCTCTGCATCTGTTGAGCAGGCACTTGAACATATTGTACGTGTGGCATGTATTGCTGTTGAGGAGCTTGTGCCTGTACAAAATGAGCACTCCCTTGAGTTCCATTATTCCTATTATAATTAGGGTTATAGTTATTTCCAGATTGTGATTGGTTAAAGCTAGAGCTTCTACACTCTCTAGCAAAGTGTCCCAACTTCTGACACTTGTGACATCTTAATTTAGATTTGTCAAAACCAATTTTTGTATTACTGGTCAATCCTGGAAATTTCCTTCCTGACCTTTTATAAAACTTGTTAGTTTTAATGCTTAGCATGGCCAGTTGGTGTAATATGTCCATTTCTTCTAAGTCATCACTGCTAAAGTTTTTCAAATCATCCATGATAAAACATAGATTATCAGCAGTTTGACTTTGGTCATTATTGTCATAACCTGGGAAAGATCTTTCTGATGAGATCCCAGTGGTTATGTCAATATTGTCATAAGATCCATAGGAACAAGTTGGTGAATCTTGTCTCAAAAGTGCTGTACTACCTGGTAGGTAGTCATCAGCAGTTTTACCAGATGATTGTAATTTCTTCTTTTGATCAATTTCTCTCTCAAAAGTAAGTAATCTCCCATGGAGTTTTGTAAGAGTGAGGGAACTAAAATCTGGTGAGGATCTTAAAACAATGGAGTATGTTTCCCATTTGTCAGGTAAAGACCTTAAAAATCTATGTAGCATAGACACTGTAGTATAGGTCTGACCATTTAACTTTAGCTCAGATATTAATGAGGAGAATCTTTCAAATTGTTGAGTTAAAGTTTCCCCATTAATATGAGCAAATGTTTCATATTGTTGAGCTAAAATTTCTCTGGTGTTGGCAATCACCTCTTCAGTTCCTCCAAACTGTTCTTTAAGACAATCCCAGAGTTCTTTGGCACTTTCACAATGTAAAAGGCCAGAGTATATCTCATTTGGGAGAGCCATTGCCAACATAGAGAATGCTTTTGCATCTAGCTCAAGTTTTAGGAAATCATCATCTGTATATTCTTTAGGGTCCTTAGGGACCTTAACATTAGTTTCAAGATTAACATTTACTGGTTTGTGAGGACCATATATCACAGATCTCCAACAACCTGTGTTGGTTTGTGACAAGGTATGTGCCATTCTCTTTTTGCCATATGTTGTACTCATTTCTCACAAGCATGGCAGGTTTAGTGGCAGAACCAGTATTATGTGGATCCATTTTAAAGAGTATAGATTTGTCAGATGACTCTTTTAAGTGATGGATGTTGATAAAAAGTGAACTTTTGATCTTTTTATTGAATATCAATAAGAGCTTTGTGTCTGATTCTCAATTTGTTAGATTGATATGTGATCAGATAAACCAATGCTCTGATACCAATTGTTTGGATCAGTTTGCTCTTTTTGCTAAGTAAGAACTTGCTATCTTGACACTTAAGTGTTTAGCAAGCCCTTGTAAATCAGATTATAAGCACAGCGGAATGTATAAGTTAAAGCAACACTTTTTATACTAAGGAAGAGTTATTACTCCCCCTTGATGATTGAAACTAATAAATGACAAGTATTTATTATGAATCTAAGCAGTAAATGAGAATTAGATACTTAGACAGATTCACAATAAATACAGAAATGGAATAGAACAGTGAAAGTGTTTGAAGGATTTTTCTATTAAAATCAATGTCTAAAATAGAAGGTTGAAGCCTCCTATTTATAGACGTTTACATACATGTATCTTGCCCAAAAAGCAAGTACAGAAACAACAGAAACAAGTTGCACAAGTTGCAACATTGAAACTAACAAATACAGCTAAAAGTAATAATAAACAATAAACTACTGACGCAAAAAGGCGGTGGAAAATATCTGATGCTAAGTGCTGATGAATGACAAACTACTGATGAGTAGTTTGTCTTCAGTACTTCTGAAGTGAACTTGTCTGGTTTGGACTTCAGAACTTCTGATGAAGTTTCTTCTTCAGCACTTCTCTTATCTTCTCTTCAGCAGTTCTTTGTTTTCTTTTCAGTACTTCTATACTTAGCCAAAATGACAGAAGTGAATTAGACTAAGGTTTCCAAAAGTGGTTTCACCAATCCTCTTTGTCCTAACAATCCCCTTGAACTTGATCTACTCAAGGGGGAAATGCAATCCTTCTACAATGTTGAACAACCATCTGAAAGATCTTTCCCTTCTCTTCCACATTTTCCTGTTCCCCTAAACATAGACACATATCTAAAATACAAGGCTGAACAGGCAGATGCCATCATAAAAGAGAAATGCAAAGGGAAAGATGACAGGACTGCTCAGGGCATCCATTCAGCAGAGCTTAGCAAATTGAGAAGGATTGAAGATTTTGCTAAGACCCTGAGCAACTCCATGTCTACCATGCCTCTCAGCAGTGACATGGAAAGGGAGGTTAGGGAATCACTTCTTGAACAGATCTTGGCAACCATGCCTTACAAAGCAAACAAGAAACAGTTTGCAGGCTGGACCACTCATGCTCTCAGAGAAGAACTCTTAAGAATTGAAGAGATGGCCAAGAATCCCCCAGCTAAGGTCTCTGCCTCTGATTTTAGTAAAGGCAGAGATCCAGCCAGAGCCTTGAAATTCAAAAGAATGAGACAAGAAATTGTGGCTGCTGACTATGGGGAGATGAGGTCAGTTGCAAGGTGGTCTGAGCTGAGGTTGGTTGAAACATACAAGAGACTGGAAGAAAACAGGAAGAAAGATCCTAACCTACCCAGAAAACCTGTCTACTCTGATGAACCACTGATGAAGAGACCTCAACAGGCTTTTACATTAGACAGCTTACTGGATACTTCTGATCTATCAGCTGCTAGAAGACAATTCAAGAAAAAGAAAGAAATGTCTGAAGAAGATCAGAAGAAGTTTGCTGATACTTATATAAAGGAGGCCTCTTCAATCAAGTACACTTTTTCTCACATCCCACTACTGGAAAGCTCAGAGAACTCATTGGAAGACCTCCATCACCAAACTCATCTAGAATAAAAGTGCACCTTAGCAAATCCTCTGACTCAAAAAATTCTAAAATGGAAGGTCAACAAAGACACCCATGAATTGACTTTGCTCAGGTCAGATGGAGAAGCTCAAAAGCTAAGCATGGATGATGCATATAGCCTGTGTGCAGATGACCTCCAAACACTGCTGAACCTTGAGCTTGAAAGAGATGCAGAAGACCTATACTCTTTGAACTTTGAGCTACAATTCAATGGTCAAATCAGAGAAAGTCTGACGAGAAATAAAGATCAAGAATAAAGTTTAGTTTTGGCATCATCTGTTCTAGGGGGAGATTGTTGGGTCTGCTCACCTGAAGAAGAACAGATGATTGAAAAGCCAAAATATACTAACAGTTGATCCACATAAATAAACAGTCTTTACAACATACTCTTCCCAAAAGACTGCTGACCCTAACAACTGTTTCACCCAAACAACTGCTATGACAACTACTGTTACAAAGGACTGCTGGATAACAACTGATAGAGAACAACTGTTGACCAAAGGTCTGTTGAAGAACAACTGCTGATCAAGAACTGAAGACTAAAGGTCTGTTGGAGCCAACAACACTTAGGCTCCAACAGATGATACAAGACCATCAGAGTTTTCCCTCAACAGCAGTGTTTTGTAATATAACAGTAGTTTGTATAGGGCAGATGTTTTATGTTGTTATTCTGTTAGAGGTCACTATCTTAGGTGACGTCAGCCTAGGTCACCAGTGGTTTAGATTTGTCTATAAATAGAACAGTGCTTGTATTGTTCTATTGGTCACACACACACAACATTCTCTCAGACAAACAATCACTGTGTGATCAGGCTTGAGGGGGAGTACTTGTATTTGATTGTAATCTTTCAATTTAATGAAAGCTTTCGATTAAGAAAACATTTATTCCTTTTGTTTTGATTATAGTTTATCATTCCGCTGCACTTTCCATATATATTCACTTCATTCAATTCTCATTCTACTCTAAACAAATCAAAACAATCAAACTCAGATCCTAACAAGTCTTCTACGTATTCAACAGAAAACTGGCCCTGGTTTACAAGGTTCTTTTACATATAGCCCTGAATACCGAACCGAGGATCTAATTTTGTTGAATACGCAGAAGACTGGCCCCGACTTGGGATGATGGTCAATCTTCTGCATATTCAACAAAAATTATCACCCGGTTTATATGGTTCTTCCATTTAGTTTATCCATATTCTCTTCGTCCATCTTGGCAACCCTATGGAGTCTTTGGTTCCACATTGACTTTTGTATCAAGGATGGGATCATCTACAAGATGGGCCAGGCCCTGATCCGAAAAGCCAAGGTGGACCCAAAAGACGCCCTATGGCTGTAGAGTTGGGGTGAAGAAGAAATGGATTACTAATTGAAGAACGCTATAAACCGGGTGCTAATTTTGTTAAATATGTAGAAGACTGACCATCATACCAGGTCGAGGTCAGTCTTCTGCGTATTCAACAAAATTAGACCCTGGTTTATAAGGTTCTTCTGCATATAGCCCCGAATACCGAACCGATACCGATCCCGTACCGAACCGAGGGTCTAATTTTGTTGAGTACGTAGAAGACTGACCCCGACATGGTATGATGGTCAGTCTTATGCATATTCAACAAAATTATCACCCGATTTATAAGGTTCTTGCATTTAGTTTATTCATATTCTCTTCGTCCATCTTGGCAACCCTATGGAGTCTTTGGTTCTACATTGACTTTTGTATCAAGGACGGGATCATCTACAAGATGGGCCAGGTCCAGATCTGAAAAGCCAAGGTGGACCCAAAAGACGCCCTATGGCTGTAGAGCCGGGTGAAGAAGAAATGGATAACTAATGGAAGAACGCGATAAAACGGGTGCTAATTTTGTTAAATATGCAGAAGACTGACCATCATACCAGGTCGAGGTCAGTCTTTTGCGTATTCAACAAAATTAGACCCTGGTTTATAAGGTTCTTCTGCATATAGCCCCAAATACCGAACCGATACCAATACCGTACCGAACCGAGGGTGTTCAGTATCGGTATCGGTATCTACATTTAGAGGTTTTTCGGTTTTGGTATTTTCGGTATGGTTACGGTACGGTACCAATACCGAACCGATACCGTACCGTATGTTTTTCAGTATCTTTATCGGTATTGAGTTTTGGGAGTTTTCGGGATCGGTAATTTCGGTATCGGCATCGGTTGGTACCGATATCGTCCCGAGCTCATCCCTGCTTTTCATATCTTATCATTCGATACATAATCGTAATAATAATGATAATAATCATAATAATAATAATAA
Organism: Ambrosia x helenae; assembly: GCA_030844895.1. NCBI lineage: Eukaryota > Viridiplantae > Streptophyta > Magnoliopsida > Asterales > Asteraceae > Ambrosia > Ambrosia x helenae. Next base: position 34,601,837 of record CM061224.1, on the reverse strand, counting down.
TAATAATAATAATAATAACAATAATCTTAATAATAATAATAATAATAATAATAATAATCGTAATAATAATAATATTAATAATAAAAATAAAAATAATAAAAATGATAATAATTTTAATAATAATAATAATAATCGTAATAAAAATGATAATAATAATAATAATAATAATCATAATAAATATGATAATAATAATAATAATTGTAATAATAATAATAATAATAACCGTAATAATAATAATAATAATCCTAATAATAATAATAATAATAACCCTACTAATAATAATAATCATCGTAATAATAATAATAATATTAATAATAATAATAATAATACTAAATAATAATAACAATAATAATAATAATCGTAATAATAATAATAATCGTAGTAGTAGTAGTAATAATAATAATAATAATAATAATAATAATAATAATAATAATAATAACCAAAGCGGCTCGCTAAGGCCAAAGCGAGCCACTTTGGTCGTCTTCCCCAACGAAGCACCCAACCGGAACCACCCAAATCTTTGCCCAAACAATAATAATAATAACTTAACCGGTGTGTGTCCGAGGATCCGAGCCTTCTACCTTGATCGAGAATCCGAGCCCGAGCCTTCGACCGGTGTGTGTGTGGAGAAGAAGAGCCAAGCGAGGCGGCTTTGACCTCGCTTTGGCATTTAAACCCAAAAACGAAGGACCTCGCTTTGCCCAAAGCGCGGTGCTTTGAATAAAATATGGCCCCATCAGGCGCTTCGCTTTGGCCAAAACGAGGTGCTTCGAGGGATTTAAAAAAATATTGTTTTAATTCATTTTAAATGGTTTTGGTCGATTAATTTTTTTTAATTCATTTCTAATAGTTTTATGTTGTATTCAATCCAAAAAAAATTCGTTCGAAGCGTTTCGGTTCGTTTCTTGCGCATTTGTGGTTTTCGATAGAAACATCCGAGTTTGAAGAACATTCATAAATTGTTGTACGTCATACACGGACTCTACAATCGATACCGGTTTTTTTTTAAAATACAAATTTTGCGTTTCTAATCGATATCCTGGAGTTCCAGACTCTGTTTAACGCGTTTCAGTACGTGTAATTGCTCGTTTGTGGTTTTCGGTACAAACATCCGAGTTTGAAGAACAATAATAAATCGTTGTACGTCATACACAAACTATACAATCGATACCATTTTTTTTATAGAAATTAAAATTTTAAGTGTCTAATCGATATCCTGGAGTTTCAGACTCTGTTTAACGCGTTTCAGTACGTTTAATTGCTCGTTTGTGGTTTTCAGATAACACACCCCATCAATTAAACGAACTGACCGCTCGGTAACGAACCGTATCGGTTTCGAACTGACCGGCCCGTTATCCATCCGTACCGTTTTCAAACTGACCGCCATGTTATCCACACGTACCGGTTTCGAACTGACTGGCCTGTTAACCCAGGCGCCTCGCTTTGCCCAAAACGAGGCGTTTTGCTTAGGAGGTTTAATTAGATGTAAGGGGGTTTAATTAGAAAGGTCCATAATAAATAACAATAATCAATCACATAATCATTTCATAAATAGAACACCCCAATGACCATTTTATAAGTATTTTGGAGTTTTTAGTGACTTTGGAGGCGTTTTTGTGATGAATTCACAACTAGCGCCGCAAACGAATCGATTGAACATGAATTAAGTTTTGTTTGTGTTTATTTGTTTAGGAAATTATGTGTTCACGAGCACTTCATGAACGTTTTTCGAACGAAATTTTTTGTTCGTGTTCGTTTGTTAAGAAAATACCCGTGTTCGTGTTCGTTTGTTAATTTTGTTCATGAACGCAAATGAACACAAACAAGTGCTCATCAACAGAAACAAACACAAACACAAACGAACATATATTAACTTTCAAATAAGATCGAATTCACATATATTAATAAATTAACTAGATCCACCCAAAATATAACTTAATTATACTCACATACTTAGTATGTTATATAAATATTGGTAAACATAATGACATGGTGTCTTAAAATATTAAACTCTCATCTTAAACTTGAAATATTTATTAGTTATTTATTTAAACTTGATGTTTTCATTAATTATTTATTTAATGATTATACTAAAAGTAGAGTTTGTTGATCTCATATAGGCATGTAATTACCTCACAAAAATTATATATTTATTTATTTGGGTAAAATAAATATAAATTAAAGAATATAAAGTAAAATTATAAAAATTAAAAACTCCATTAAACTATCGAACATAAACGAACAAGTTACCGAACATTAACAAACATAAACGAATGAGCCCGACACTTGTTCATGTTCGTTCGTTTAACTAAACGAACACAAACGAACTTCCCGCCGAACAGTTCATGAACTGTTCGCTGAAAGTTCATTTCGTTTTTGTTAGGGGTGGGGGCAGCAGCCGACCCCCTGAAATTTTAGCTAAGAAGTTTCGTTTATATAGTATCCATATAGAAATTTTTTTAGGTATATACGGTTTCGATCCCCGGTTTTTAAAAAAATAGGTATATTATATAAACCAAAACTAACGATATATCAGGCGATACAAGGTTCCAAAATATCGGCTGTTTTACCGAGTTTATCGTTATTCTTTGTTTTTTTTCTTTTGGGCCTATTTTGACAGGTACAATCCAATTATTTGATTTAGTCCATTTTTTTCTTTAGGGAAAACCAAATAAAAAGCTCAATTAAAAGCTTAAACCTAAAAAAAAACTTAAAACCCTCTCTACTCTACTCTGTCTCTCGATCTCACCCTGGTAATTTCATACTTTCATTTTTCAACTTTCAAGTCTTCATTCAAAGAATCAATCCACCGAGGTACACAATTGGAGAAGAATTATCTTTGGTCTATTTGGAAAGACTGTTCCCAAAACAGCAGGTACAATGCTCTCTGCTTCACATCGGAATCCTAGCTCTCAGTCAGGTAACATTTCTCCCTAAATTTGTTATTGTTGTTAGGTTGCATTGATCGGTTTGGTTCCTTTTTAAGTAGGAATTCTATTAGACTGATTATTAAATAAACTGTGATGGATGTTATTCGTGTTATACAATCAATGTGATTACTCTCGATACGATGCCTGTGATATTTGAATGTTTGACTCGAACCGAATCGAATCACCGACCCAAACATATCATCCGAAATATATCTATAGAAAAAAAACGTTAAGCCTCATCCCGTGACTGGCAATTTCCGACCCCCCGGACCATTTTCTCAAGCTTCACCACTGTTTGTAGCCCTAGTCACAACGTTTTTATCATCCATTAGAGATGCTTTTGCCATCACCTTTGGGTGGAATGGCAGCCCCATGACCTTCCAATGTGAAGGTTATGGGTCTCACCTAATTCAAATTTATTCTAGGTTGAGCCAGAGGTTTTACCACAGTGGGCTTTCAGGTGATGAGTTTTCTCTGAAATGATGGTGGGCCAGGTCACCAACGCCGCCTGCATTCACAGGCATGGGTGTCCTTTTGCCATTGGTTTTACCTGGGTGACTAGGCTTTCGTTGGTCATTAAAAAAAAAGAGTGCTCTAATTAGAAACTAATATTTGTGTTATTGTTCTTCTGTTCTTCTTAGACTGATTTATATGGAAGAGAAACATATAATATACTACGCTAATATGGAATTGGCATTTGACTAGTCATGTAAGTTGTCAAGTTGGAAGAAAGTCATAATAGATGATAATTGTGTCAGATGATAGTGTGGAATTGATGAACCCGAACATAACCGGTATAATTGTCTATACGGAAAATATAAACAAAAACCCATAGATATTTGAAACCATGTAACATGAGCACGAGTCATATCACAATTTATCTAGACAAGTGAAACGAATTGATAAGTTATAATTAAATTGTATACATACTAAACGAGTTGATGAGTTGTGCTAGTTGGGTTAAACAAGTAGCAAACGGGTTGATACGTCCAAAAAGATTTAGTTATACAAGTTCAACAAACCTAACTAACATCAAATTAGTTAAAAATACAAACTCAACAAATACTTGTTAATTAAATTAACAAGTCATATAGTAAAAGTAATAAGGTGAGGTGTAATTAGGGTGTTAAAAATTTTCCGTTCAAAAAAAATATATATAGTAAAAGCAATGATTACTTCTATTATTATTTATTCAAGTCATAGCAAAATCAAATTATATATACTTTAGTTTTAAAACTTTCATGAATAGTACTAACGGAGTTACTATTCAACTCTGTTAAATTACTATTTAACTCAGTTAAGTTGCTTTTTAACTTAACGGAGTTACTATTCAACTCCGTTAGGTTACTATTCAACTCAGCTAAGTTACTATTTAACTCAGTTAAGTTGCTATTTAGCTTAACGAAGTTACTATTCAACTCCGTTAGGTTACTATTCAACTCCGTCAAGTTACTATTTACTCTGTTTTTTTAATTTTTTTTTTCCTAAATCCGTTTTTTCCTCCATTAAGTTAATATTTAACCCTATTTTTTTTTTTTTTTACTTTTCTTCACTTAACTCTGTTAGGCTACTACTCAATTCCGTCATGTTACTACTCAACTCAACTCCGTCAACTACTATCCAACTCCGTAAATTATATATACTTTAGTTTTAAAACTTTCATGAATAGTACTAACAGAGTTACTATTCAACTCCGTTAAGTTACTATTTAATTCAGTTAAGTTGCTTTTTAACTTAACGGAGTTACTATTCAACTCCGTTAGGTTACTATTCAACTCAGCTAAGTTACTATTTAACTCAGTTAAGTTGCTATTTATACTTTAGTTTTAAAACTTTCATGAATAGTACTAACAGAGTTACTATTCAACTCCGTTAAGTTACTATTTAATTCAGTTAAGTTGCTTTTTAACTTAACGGAGTTACTATTCAACTCCGTTAGGTTACTATTCAACTCAGCTAAGTTACTATTTAACTCAGTTAAGTTGCTATTTAGTTTAACGAAGTTACTATTCAACTCCGTTAGGTTACTATTCAACTCCGTCAAGTTACTATTTACTCTGCTTTTTTTATTTTTTTTTCTAAATCCGTTTTTTCCTCCATTAAGTTACTATTTAACCCTGTTTTTTTTTTTTTTTTTTTTTTTACTTTTCTTCACTTAACTCTGTTAGGCTACTACTCAATTCCGTCATGTTACTACTCAACTCAACTCCGTCAACTACTATCCAACTCCGTAAAGTTACTGTTCAAGGCCGTCAAGTTACTATTCAACTCCACTCAACGCCGTTAGGTTACTACTCAACTCCGTTAGGCTACTGTTCAACTCCGTTAGCTTAACGGAGTTACTATTCAACTACGTTAAGTATTTAACTCCGTCAAGTTACTATTTACTCTGTTTTTTTTTTTAATTTTTTTCCACAACTCCTTTTTTTCCTTTGTTAAGTTACTATTTAGCTATTTTTTTAAATTTTCTTTACTCAGCTCCGTTAGGCTACTACTCAATTCCGTCATGATACAACTCCGTCAACTACTATACAACTCTGTCAAGTAACTATTCAAGGCCAGCAAGTTACTATTCAACTCCGTTAATTATTGGTTCGCCACATCAGATCCGAAAGCCAATATTCTTGTAACTTATACACCAGTAACAAACACTGGAAAATTAAAAGCAAGGCTGTTGTAATACTAAAAGAAATTGCGTCGTCCTTCCACTGTTGCGCGTTACATACACAGAACTAGATACCGGTTTAACCTAGGCGCAACGCGCCGCCTCGATTACCACTAGTTATATTGAAAACCTTTAGCGTAAACTTACTTCTTTTTACTACTAACCAACACCCAAGGTGACCGGATCCTCGGGTGACCCAAAAAAAAAAAAAAAAAAAAAAAAACAAAACTTAGCCTTGTGGATATACCTCAAACCTAAATCATTCAAAACGAGTATATCTAAAACCCTGTGGGTATGGAATGTATATAGGATTAGGCGATGACCAACCTAAATCATAATTGTATTATCTATCTATATTGTTGTGATGTAAATACATGAAACTATATAAAATTATAATGTTTTCATCTATTACTGATTAAACTTATATAGTTATATTTGTATAATGTTTCATATTTTAATATATAATAGGTGTTATATAAATATAAAAAATTATACAATAACTATATTGATAAAAAGAAATGTGTGACACCCGGCAACTTCCGATCTACACTGACGTCATTATTTATTAAGTTTCGGAAGTTTACTGACCGTTTTCACAATCGAAACTGCGACCGATTTAATTAACGCGATTTAAACGCGCGAACTGAAAGCACGCATCGGGTAACGAAAATATTTATAATTTTGCTCGGTTTATTATTATTTTTAAATTCGAATGAAACCGACCACTTTTTATAATTAATTATCGAGCCTAAAATGAAACAGAGGCATTGTACGTTTATACGGGTTCGATACGCGGTACAAGTCACCTACCAACAAACCCTAGGTATATAAACATATTCTTCTTCTTCTTCTTCTTCTCATTTTCACCCAACACACAAACCCTAACATCTCTTTCTAAAACCGGATTCTCCCTCTCTCTACACTCTCTCTCTCTTTCCACCCGTCCCTCTCTCTCTCTCTCTGCTGGATATGAGCCGGCCAGCCACCTCCATTGGTGGCGGCGGTGATGTGGTGGTCCGGGGGGAGCCCGAAATAGGCAGATACAAGGGCGGCGCACGTTTTTCAAGGCAAAAAGGGGTCGGGGACGGTGGGTCGAAGTGGTGGTGATGTGGTTCGAGTTCGGACAGACCAGACCCGGTCTGGTTCAGATCTGGTCCGACTGGGTGGTTCTGCGGTCGGGGTGTAGTGTGGTGGTTGTTGGGTTCCAGGTGGAGGCGGCAGGTGGTTGCAGCGGCGGCGGTCCGGCAGATGAGGGTGGTGGTTTGTTTGGTCAGATGATGGTGGCTGTGGTGGTTGGTTCGGGTGGTGGTGTCCGGTTACGGCTCAGGCACGATTTGGTTCGGATATAATGGTTCTCGGTCTTAAGTCTCGTCTCCGGCTTGGTTTTGGTTCGGGGATGGTTCGGCTGCGTGGTCAGGTTTGGTTTGACTGGTGGTGGAGCCAGTGTCGGGTGGTGGTCAGGTGCGGCCGATGGTGGTGTCACGAGGTAGGGTTCGTGGTTGTCCGATGGTGGTTTTGGTTGGGTCAGTTGGTGTTGGCCGTGGTTTTGGGCTCAGGTCAGGTGGCTTTGGGTCGAGTCCGGCTCTGGTTCAGATCTGTTGGTGCCCGGGTCTCAGGACAAGGTCGCGACTGGAACGGTTGTTGTTGTGCGAGTTAGTTCGGGTCAAAGTTTGGTGGTTGTGGTCTTCGGGTCAGATCGGGTTCGGTTCGGGTCTTGTTCGGGTTAGATCTGAATAGTCAAAGCTGGTCAACTGTGGTCAACTGGTCAGCGTTCCGGTCTGCACGTGGTTCGAGTTGGCTCCGGGTTACGCGCGTACGAATCGGTATACTTTAATGCGTATTTGTATATTTGTTGTGGATATTATATATATATATATATACATAAATACATTGATATTCTTAAAATAGTTTTGACTCGCGAACGAACCGAATAATAATAATAACCGGTAACTATATTAAGTCGGACGATTGGTATTGGATATAAAAGGCGTGACTTATAAAATCGATATCGGACTAAATTGGTTGGACTATAATATATATATTGTTTCGTGTATTTATATAAATATAAATAAGTAGCTTATATATGAAAAGTTGTCGAAACGTATAAAGTCTTGTATTGGATAATGATCTTTGGGAAAATTGTAGGCGACTTGTGTCGCTTGGTTTGTACAAAAACAGAGGAAACTCTGCCCAAATTTTTATAAAGTCCACGGCGCAACGAAAATAGAATTTGTCGCATATTTTTATACATGAAGTTCCCTAAGTGTCATGATAAGTGTAGTTATGAAAAATAGTGACGTTTTGACAAAAAAATATGTTTAACAATAATAAGTAAATCCCGGACAATATTTTCAAAACATATTATATATATAGTTTCGCCGAACGTCAAGTGTGACGAGTTTTCGAAAGGTTTTCGGTATCTAAATAATGTTTATTGTTTGGATTTAAAAATATGTATACATTTTACTTGGGAGCTATTTTTACAACAAGCAAAGTTTTGAATAACTTATATGTTCAGATTTGGAAAAGAAGCGACACTTGTTATGGATCAGTTTTAAATAACTATACTTATATTTTCATCAAAGAGTATTTTCCTAAAATATAATTATAAGACGAGCTACGGCTCGGGATAAGTTATACGTTTCATAATATAGTCCAACGTGGTGTGCACACGAATAGTAACAAGTGCGCAACTTGGGTACTATGTCGTGTGTTAACGCATAAGTAAGATAAGTCACGATCGGTTCGTCGAGTTAAAGCATATTAGTACTCGAGTTATTACACACGAGTCTAGATAGTTAGATAAACTATCTTTTAGCCGGATAATAGGCTAGGTTTATATGTGTTAGACTTTTAAGGTGTCCTTTGTTGTAATAGGGCACGAGGAAGTCGATCAAAGCTTCGGGCTTGTTTGCTAGCTTAGCATGGAAATTAAGGTCAGTTCATGACCCCACTTTTTACTGTTTTATAAATGTTTTCGAGGTGGAAGACATGCTTCTTTTATGAAAACCTGAGGAATTCCAAACGAACAAGTCTTTTTTTGAAAAATGAAATGGGTGCGTGAGTGTCACGGCCCTGCTGTTACTGGTTTTACATTCGGGGAAGAAACATGCGTACTACTTACATCGTTTTAAAGATCATGTTATACTATGGGCACTTTATGTTACTATACGGCTTTTATGGAAAGTCCCAGGGGGAAACCATGAATGTGCTGGCATGCACAACGAGGGAAATGTGGATAGATCTATTGGGCCTCACAAACCCCACTCGACGGCGGGGCCGGGCGGGTGCATATTGTCTCTACCTATCGGGTTACCGAGGCATCGGTAGCCCAGTCAATCTGGGCTGGTATCATCTTTTGGTTCATGTTTAGTAATGGGTTCCCAACCGTAGTAGTAAAAACACTTAACGTCTAGCTAACGTTCTTATGACATAGTATTAACGGGAATGATCTTTTCAGACTTATGGAAGCTCTTTTATAAAAACTTGTGGAATTATTTTTGAAAAACTTATGAACTCACCAGCTTTATGTTGACTTTTTAAGTATGTCTTTCAGGTTTAACTTTGGTAACGACACGGTTGGAGTAGTCGGCATATTGGGATCGGGGATCCTAGGGGGTTAGCTATGGCGTTTAGGAAATAAGAGTCTTAGATGCAACTTTCCGCTGCGCTGGCAAAGGCACCAAACGTCGCAACCGACGAGGGAAAAGTCGGGGTGTGACAGTTTGGTATCAGAGCCATAGGTTTTAGCGAACTAGGTGTCTGGGTAGATATCTAGGCTTTAACCTGAGTTTGTTTTGAAGTTGGGACCAAAAATTTCTAGGGCATGATATTTAGTACGAACGCCTAGGAACTGGAATTCCAACCGTTGCCAAATCTGTTGCATGACTATTAGTGTATCACACTAGCTCAGCGTACATTCCTTCGGCGCAAGGAACATTTATTTTTCTTATGTGAATAGGAAGTCGGTATTTTTCTATAGTGGTATATAGAAAGGATAATAACACGTGGTGGTTAGGCATACCTCACTGGTGACTGGCGAGTCATTGCTTTAGATATCAGAGTGGTTATTCACATAGAGTCAGCTGAGTCATTGTTTCTTGGTATGAGGAACAATTTACTTGTTTGTATACTATGTGTATTTATGTAAAGTATATATATATAAGTACGTTTCGTTAATAAAATGTATCGCCAATGGTTGTCGACTAAAGCTTGGACGTATTTACAACGCTCACACGTGTCACGTTAGTTGGACGAGTTGGCAAAGGGATTGTTGTAGCATCTGCGGTCTCGCATTCCGTGTTCGGAGTATGCTATGTCATCAAGGTCGGTTTGGGCCGAAGGCGTCTTGATGAGGCACCTCGTTTTGCCGATGATGCTGTGAAGCTGGAATGCGGACGGGAAGAGCACTCGGAAAGGTGGCGCACACGACGAATATTGTATTATATCATGTTATATATACGTGTTATTATATGAATGTGACGAGTGCTCGTGATATAGCTTATGATGGAGGTTGATAGGATGATCTGGTGAGGTAAATTTTCGATAACGCAGACGTCACGTTATTGCGGATTTACAGGCACTTGATAATTCTAAGAACATCTATCGTGAGGGTATCTATGCTATTAGGTTGTTGTATATATATTTATATATAAAAATAATGGATAAGGGTTTTTCATTATTTTGTTGTTACGGACGTGATTGTCGATTCTCCCCTGTTCGTGTCATTTGTGACCTTGCTTTTCTTAAACCGGTTTAAGATCTTGATGATCTTGTATCTTGAGCTTCTAAGGTTCATATTGTAGAACCTAGTTATACCTTTTGAGTATGATTTACATCTCTCTTCTTTTGTATTTGTGGCCTTCGACATTCAATCATAAAGGAATTTAATTTTTGTTGATTCCTTATTCTTTTCACCAAATTAGACACGCATTTTGTACACGTGTCGACTGTTATATGTTTGGATTCTTTAAACCTGTGAAGGTCCATTGTAGGACTTCGCATCAAACAATTGTTTCATTAATGATTTGTTTTATCATTACGTTGCTCGTAATGTTTGTCTTCTAGTCTTGCTATGTCAGGCCATTGTGGGCAATGACTCCTTTGATACTTCGTCGATGAGTTTCTTTAAAGTCGACATTTCAGTTGGATCGAATTGTTGGAATTTGATACAGCACCTTGCGGTGAATATTCAATCGACGTGGAATAATGAATGATTTTATCGACATGTCTCACTTTCATCAACTTGTTTGTTATTGCCTTAAACAATTACACACCCTGTGGTGTGTAATGAAAAAGTTGGTGCACTAGTTGTTTCGTTTGAGATGCGCCAATAGTGTTTGTTGACAAAGTTATTGTTTACACTTTGCATCCAGTTGGTTCTGAAACTTTATTTCGTGCCATTTGTACCGGCAAGTCCGTTGACTATTTTTGTTGTACTGCCATTGGTTCTTGGATGATATCCTACCTCAAATTTTGAGGACAAAATTTCTGTAACATAGGGAGGATGTGACACCCGACAACTTCCGATCTACACTGACGTGATTTGTATGATTAAAAATAAATATTTATTACAAATATTATTATTTATTAAGTTTCGGAAGTTTACTGACCGTTTTTCACAATCGAAACTGCGACCGATTTAATTAACGCGATTTAAACGCGCGAACTGAAAGCACGCATCGGGTAACGAAAATATTTATAATTTTGCTCAGTTTATTATTATTTTTAAATTCGAATGAAACCGACCACTTTTTATAATTAATTATCGAGCCTAAAATGAAACCGAGGCATTGTACGTTTATACGGGTTCGATACGCGTACAAGTCACCTACCAACAAACCCTAGGTATATAAACATATTCTTCTTCTTCTTCTTCTCATTTTCACCCAACACACAAACCCTAACATCTCTCTCTAAAACCGGATTCTCTCTCTCTCTACACTCTCTCTCTCTTTCCACCCGTCCCTCTCTCTCTCTCTCTGCTGGATATGAGCCGGCCGGCCACCTCCATTGGTGGCGGCGGCGATGTGGTGGTCCGGGGGGAGCCCGAAATAGGCAGATACAAGGGCGGCGCACGTTTTTCAAGGCAAAAAGGGGTCGGGGACGGTGGGTCGAAGTGGTGGTGATGTGGTTCGAGTTCGGACAGACCAGACCCGGTCTGGTTCAGATCTGGTCCGACTGGGTGGTTCTGCGGTCGGGGTGTAGTGTGGTGGTTGTTGGGTTCCAGGTGGAGGCGGCAGGTGGTTGCAGCGGCGGCGGTCCGGCAGATGAGGGTGGTGGTTTGTTTGGTCAGATGATGGTGGCTGTGGTGGTTGGTTCGGGTGGTGGTGTCCGGTTGCGGCTCAGGCACGATTTGGTTCGGATATAATGGTTCTCGGGTCTTAAGTCTCGTCTCCGGCTTGGTTTTGGTTCGGGGATGGTTCGGCTGCGTGGTCAGGTTTGGTTTGACTGGTGGTGGAGCCGGTGTCGGGTGGTGGTCAGGTGCGGCCGATGGTGGTGTCATGAGGAAGGGTTCGTGGTTGTCCGATGGTGGTTTTGGTTGGGTCAGTTGGTGTTGGCCGTGGTTTTGGGCTCGGGTCAAGTGGCTTTGGGTCGAGTCCGGCTCTGGTTCAGATCTGTTGGTGCCCGGGTCTCAGGACAAGGTCGGGACTGGAACGGTTGTTGTTGTGCGAGTTAGTTCGGGTCAAAGTTTGGTGGTTGTGGTCTTCGGGTCAGATCGGGTTCGGTTCGGGTCTTGTTCGGGTTAGATCTGAATAGTCAAAGCTGGTCAACTGTGGTCAACGGGTTAGCGTTCCGGTCTGCACGTGGTTCGAGTTGGCTCCGGGTTACGCGCGTACGAATCGGTATACTTTAATGCGTATTTGTATATTTGTTGTGGATATTATATATATACATAAATACATTGATATTCTTAAAATAGTTTTGACTCGCGAACGAACCGAATAATAATAATAACCGGTAACTATATTAAGTCGGACGATTAGTATTGGATATAAAAGGCGTGACTTATAAAATCGATATCGGACTAAATTGGTTGGACTATAATATATATATATATATTGTTTCGTGTATTTATATAAATATAAATAAGTAGCTTATATATGAAAAGTTGTCGAAACGTATAAAGTCTTGTATTGGATAATGATCTTTGGGAAAATTGTAGGCGACTTGTGTCGCTTGGTTTGTACAAAAACAGAGGAAACTCTGCCCAAATTTTCATAAAGTCCACGGCGCAACGAAAATAGAATTTGTCGCATATTTTTATAAATGAAGTTCCCTAAGTGTCATGATAAGTGTAGTTATGAAAAATAGTGACGTTTTGACAAAAAAAATATGTTTAACAAAAATAAGTAAATCCCGGACAATATTTTGAAAACATATTATATATATAGTTTCGCCGAACGTCAAGTGTGACGAGTTTTCGAAAGGTTTTCGGTATCTAAATAATGTTTATTGTTTGGATTTAAAAATATGTATACATTTTACTTGGGAACTATTTTTACAACAAGCAAAGTTTTGAATAACTTATATGTTCGGATTTGGAAAAGAAGCGACACTTGTTATGGATCAGTTTTAAATAACTATACTTATATTTTCATCAAAGAGTATTTTCCTAAAATATAATTATAAGACGAGCTACGGCTCGGGATAAGTTATACGTTTCATAATATAGTCCAACATGGTGTGCACACGAATAGTAACAAGTGCGCAACTTGGGTACTATGTCGTGTGTTAACGCATAAGTAAGATAAGTCACGATCGGTTCGTCGAGTTAAAGCATATTAGTACTCGAGTTATTACACACGAGTCTAGATAGTTGGATAAACTATCTTTTAGCCGGATAATAGGCTAGGTTTATATGTGTTATACTTTTAAGGTGTCCTTTGTTGTAATAGGGCACGAGGAAGTCGATCAAAGCTTCGGGCTTGTTTGCTAGCTTAGCTTGGAAATTAAGGTGAGTTCATGACCCCACTTTTTACTGTTTTATAAATGTTTTCGGGGTGGAAGACATGCTTCTTTTATGAAAACCTGAGGAATTCCAAACGAACAAGTCTTTTTTTTTTGAAAAATGAAATGGGTGCGTGAGTGTCACGGCCCTGCTGTTACTGGTTTTACATTCGGGGAAGAAACATGCGTACTACTTACATCGTTTTAAAGATCATGTTATACTATGGGCACTTTATGTTACTATACGGCTTTTATGGAAAGTCCCAGGGGGAAACCATGAATGTGCTGGCATGCACAACGAGGGAAATGTGGATAGATCTATTGGGCCCCACAAACCCCACTCGACGGCGGGGCCGGGCGGGTGCATATTGTCTCTACCTATCGGGTTACCGAGGCATCGGTAGCCCAGTCAATCTGGGCTGGTATCATCTTTTGGTTCATGTTTAGTAATGGGTTCTCAACCGTAGTAGTAAAAACACTTAACGTCTAGCTAACGTTCTTATGACATAGTATTAACGGGAATGATCTTTTCAGACTTATGGAAGCTCTTTTATAAAAACTTGTGGAATTATTTTTGAAAAACTTATGAACTCACCAGCTTTATGTTGACTTTTTAAGTATGTCTTTCAGGTTTAACTTTGGTAACGGCACGGTTGGAGTAGTCGGCATATTGGGATCGGGGATCCTAGGGGGTTAGCTATGGCGTTCAGGAAATAAGAGTCTTAGATGCAACTTTCCGTTGCGCTGGCAAAGGCACCAAACGTCGCAACCGACGAGGGAAAAGTCGGGGTGTGACAAAATGTAGTTCAAAATCCCATTTAATATCTTATAACAATCTTATACCTGATACCTAGATTTAGGGATGGCAAAAAAACCCGAACTCCACGGGTATACCAGAAACCCGAAATATTTGAGACAGTTATACCCGATATCTGACAGGTACGGATCTGGGTTTGGGTTTAAAATTTTAATTTTTTTCAGGTTCTAGTTCGGGTATGGTATATTGTGATACCCGACCCGATTACCCGCATAAAATACCCGATATAATTTATTTATAATATATGTATTTTTATATAATTTTATTATATGTTTGTCTCTTTGTATTGCTAAAATATCATTTCCCTATATATTTAATTTTCCAAACTTTCCCCAATCCCATTAATTACCGTCATAGAAGAATGAAACGTCAAAACTTTATGCCTTGTAGTTGTCTAGTTATTTTTTGTTCGTCACTTAATCACTTTCTTAATCTACATTTAGCACTCCTTCATCCACATGCCCATACTAATTATTGATTGTGAATCACCAATTTAAGGTATATTCTTATTAATCTATTATTGTTAATTTTTTAGTTCATAATCAATATAGCGGGGTTGATACTTTGACTCTTTGTTTATTTTCTTTATAATTCCCCTAAAATGGTGTCAATGTAAGACTCGGACCTTAGATAGCATTTGGTACGATGAAATGGAATGGATCATTACGAAGTAATGAAAAATAATGATGATTTTTTTATTATTCTTTTATTTTATGTTACTACTTCTTCTAGTTTTGATTGATGTTTGTTTTTATTCTATTACTTTTCTTTGAACTATATATTATGATATATATAACTTATTATATATTTTGGTAAAATAACAAGTATACCTGATATTCGTGGGTATTTTCTACTACAAATCTCAACGGATATTTTTTTAACAAATTAACGGGTATACTCGATATCTGACAGGTAATTACCCAACAATACCCGAAGGCCATCGGGTCGGGTTTGGCATACGGTTTTATAAACAGGTACGAGTTTGGCATTACCAATACCCTATCCAAACTCGACCCATTACCATCCCTACAGATTATTAGCTGACAAACACCCAACAGGTATTAGGCAGGGTACATGACACAATTTTACAACACGATATGAGTATGTGATTACCCTTACCCAAAGCAAACCCATTGCCATCCCTAACCAACCGAATCATTGAGGTTGCAACTCTTAAACAATTATATACTATTAATATTTAAACATAATGAATAGTAACCTAAATGAATAGTAACTATAATATTATTATATTCATATATTATTTACATACTATTAAGACTACTCAGAGTGGGAGGGGGGAAAGAGGGGATGAAGCGCCATGTGGCACTTGTGGGACCCATGTGGGGGGGGATAGAGGTGAATAAATCGGTTTTTTTTTAGGAACCGGTTCCAGTTTGGAACCAGTCCGCTACAGTGTCGGTTTCGTTCGGAACTGGTTCCGGTTCCGGTTCCGTACGATTTCGGTCCCGGTTCCATCGGTTCCAAAGGCCGGTTTTTAAGGCCGGTTCCGATTCGGTTCGGTTCCGGTTTGGTTCCGGTTTCGGTTCCGGAATCGGTTCTTACGCGCACAAAAAAAAATAATAAATAAGCCGATGGCAAAAAAAATAAACATAAAATTACGACTTTTGTTATTTTTTTTAGTATTTCGAAACAAAAACATGGAAAATGAAATTAAAACTTTCTACTAACATGTTTTTTTTGCCATTCGACATAAGACACAAGTCGAAATAAACATTTTCTCCAAAAAGTTCGGCGTTTCGTGTCGTCTCCAAATTTTAAACAACGGTATGCTCGTTTGTGGAACCGGTTTGGGATGGGTTTGAAGATGAAGCACGGAATGATGTAATAAAAGCAAAGCAAACACAATATTAAGTGCATACGATAGCGGTTTTTGCGTTTTCGGGTTGTTTCTTTTGGCGGTTTTGAGTGTTATGATCAACCATAAGATCCAAAACCTATTTATACTAAACAAGGGTGGCAAAATGGTGATTTTGGGTGAAAAAAAGGCTAGTTAACGGCTATAAACGAGCCCAACGATCAAAAAAACGAATTTGGCCTATTCTAATGGTGGAACCGGTTCTGGGACCGATTCTTGAGATCGGTTCCGGTTCCGGTTCCGGTTCCGAACCGTTTTTGGCTAAAATAGTGGAACCGGTGCTGGAACCGGCGGTTCCTAGAGGAACCGGAACCGGTTCCGGTTCTAGAACCGGTTTTTTTGTTCACCTCTAGGAAATTTTGTGGGGAGTGGAAGGGGGGGGGGGAGGGGAAGAGGGGGTGAAGGAAATAATATTATATTGTGTTAAAGTTAAAAAATAAAATAATGCCACCTCACCCACCACCAAAATGCCTCACGCCAGGGAGTCTGCCCCCGCCCTCACCCTTCCTGCCCCTTCCACGCCATGGTGGCGGCGGTGTTCCCCCACTCTGGGCACTCTAATAGTTAAACATAATGAATAGTAACCCAAATGAATAGTAACTATAGTATTATTATATTCATATATTATATACTATTAATATTATGCAATTTCATTATTATTTTATTCATATTATTTTATTTAAAAAATATATTATATTATATACTATTAATATAAATAACATAATATTATGTAATTTCGTTACAAATTTCATGTGTTACCTTATGTGTAGATTTCTTTATTTTTTTTAACGTTTACAACTAAAATGGAATCTCGATTGTATAATTCATTTATTGATCAACACCTCATTAAGTCTTGATTGAAAAACGCGCAACACGCGTGATTTTATACAACCAGTTTTATTTAATTTACAACAACAAGAAGGATAGGGAGAAAGATAAGGAAAAGAAGTCTCTTTTACATATATGATTATGGTCTTCCACACTGAAAGAGATTCTGTTTGCCCAAAAATATATATATATATTTACAGTTTAGTATATCAGTCAAAGTTAACTTTTTATCATTATTAAGGGTGTGTAGTGGTGGGGGTTATGGTATTAAAATATTAAAAAGTAATAGAAGGGGGGGTTATGTGGGGTTATGAAAAAAGAGGTGTAGTAGGAAGGGGGGTTATGAGGGGTTATAAATGATTGGGTAATCATTGCTTTTTATTGTTTTTTATTTAAATAAGAATATTAAATAGTTTAAATTATTTTTTATTAAATATATAAAACTTACAAATACTAAAAAAAAAATTACAAATAATAAAAAAACAACAAATACTTAAAAAAAATTACAAATACTTAAAAAAACTAGTCGTCGTCGCCATGCGGTTGGACAAGCATACCATCGCCATTGACGACAATCTATACTACCAATCATACCGGGTAATCCATGTTTTTAAATATGTGCTTCATATAGTTGTTGAAGGTCGCTCCATGTCGGGTTTCTCAAGTATCTTTTTCCATGTAATTGGCATATACCTAAAAAAATCAAATGTATATATAAAAAATATGTACCTACTATATGTATATATAAAAAAATCAAATGTATATTTGTAAATACCGTAGCAGAAATACTCCAAAGTATCGCGTGTGGTTTTCTCCACCATCTTCAAATACTCATCATTGATATCATATGTGTTCCCGTAGGCGAGTACACGTATTGCGGAAGTCACCTTTTGAATTGCGGTGAATCCTAAACACCCTCTAGCGTCGGGTTTTTGCTTAAAGTAGTCATAGGTGGACTCTAAATCTCCGGTGATGCGCAAAAATAAGTTTTTACGCATCCGAAATCTTCGTCTAAACAAATTAGGGCCGTAAACCGGATTGGCATTGAAATAGTCATTCATCAAACGCTCATTGGCGGCTACACGGTCTCGCTCTATATATTGCCTAGACAATATCTGTCGTGGGACGGAAGTACCTACAACTTCAACCGTGCTACACGCTAGTTGAACCGCACTCGTAATGGCCGCCTCCTCTTCCACGCCGTCATCTTTAAAAAACCGATTATATAGATCGATAAACGAATCATCGGAGTGAGGAGGGGACGACATTTTGATGATTTGTTTGTGTGTTAAATTTGTTTGAGGGTTATAGTTTTGTATGTGTGTAAATGTGTGTGTAGTATATGGATATATATATAGAGGATGAATTTTTTTTTAAAGTAATATAACCGTTGTTCAACGGTCAATTCATCAAACCAACCACACAACGCTCGTTATGAGCAAAACCAATCACCACCAAAACGCCCCCATAGCGCCATGGGGGGACGGTGTTTCCGGCGCTATGGGGGGCTAAAACGCCTATAATGTTGCCCACTACACACTCTAATATTACCATATGATATTGGTAAATGGTTTCACTTCTACTTTTCATGTACTTTCACTTACATTTTTACCATTTTGAAAGCTATGTTTATTAAAATACTATTGAAGCAAATTTATTATAAAGAAATATCGCAATATATAACTGGATTTCTTTTCTTTTGATTTTTTTTCATTTATAAAACTCACTCAACTCACTCGAGGTTATATTAAAACCCCCCATTTCTATTTCCATTCCTCAAAGCGCCTCGTTTTGACCAAAGCGAGACGAAAGCGAGACGCTTTGGTTACTTTTTTAACCACCTCGGTCCGAGGTTAATTATTCTGATTTCGACCCCAGACGTCTCGCTTTGTCCAAAGTGAGGCGCTTCGAATGCAGATTTTATTTTGGGGGTATTTTTGGTGTTTTGAATTGTTTTTTTTTTTTAATTTTTTAATATAATTATTGTAAAAAAAATTATAAAAACTAAAAAACAAAATAATAACCACCAAACCAAATTTATTTGCGTTAGAATCTGATAAGGGCTGCAATGTTACAGCCCGGTTAAATTCGCTGGGTCAATTCGGGGTGGGGGGCTGGGCATGGCGAAGAGAACCTTTGCAGGTACTGGAACATGCGGAGCTCGAAGAATGCTGCCATATGCTGCAGTCGTGCGCTGTATCTGCTGTTGTGAATGCTTGGAAGTGGCTGGGAGACGCGTCTGGCACCTACTCAACAGCGTCGTGTCGCGGACTGCTTGCTGCAACTGCTGTACCGTTTTTTCCCATTCAAATGGTCGAATTGGGTTCCCAAAAAGGTCAACATACTAGCCTGGCGTGCGGAGCAAGATCGGCTTTCAACCTTGGAAGGATTAAACAAGAGGAACATCATCAACACCTCCACTATGTGCTGTCTTTGTGGTGACTATGCTGAGAATGCTAATCATCTATTCATTCACTGTTTTGTGGCTGCGAATTTATGGCAAAAAGTGGCGGATTGGTGCAACATTGACCCTATCTTTGCCTTTAACTTTCGTGAACTCTTGGAATCGTGCAACATAAACGGGCTTAAAAAAGCGAAGAAAAAAGCGCTTTACGCGACCATTCTCACTACTTGTTGGGTTATTTGGAATGGCATAAACAACAAAATCTTTCGTGGAAGAAGAGTGAATTTGGACGAACTACTAGGCGAAATTAAGGCACAATCATTCTTATGGATAACACACAGAGCAAAAGAGATCACATGGGATTGGGCGAAATGGTGCTCCTTTGACTTATAATTTAGATTGATCTTCATCAAAGGGATAATTGTAACATTGGGTTGGGAATTTTTGATTCTGTAATATATATCTAGCATCTTGCTAGATGTTGGATTGTAACTTGTAAGGTGATACATTGTGGTTGAAATAAAGGAAATTTGCCATTCAAAAAAAAAAAAAAACCACCAACTTGTATCGACTTGATGTTTAATTGTGTTGTCTTTGAAAATAGCGATGGATGATATCGATCAAATTGCTAGAGGGTCATTGGTCTTCAGAGTTTCCAACCCTAATACCATAATTTTGTGTGAACGCTACCTTTAAATTTTTTTGTCTAGATTCGTCACTGTGAATAATGTTGGTACCGTTATCAGTATTATTATAACAGTTATTGATATTCTTTTCATAATGTTGGTAGTGCTATCAGTATTATTGATTGAAGTAAGGTATTTTGTTTCTTTTCATAACTGAACCACTACAAACCCGGGCATACTCTAATAGTTTACGGCAAAAGATGAAAGGGAGCCGACCATACACATCTTCCATTACTATAAACATATTAACTGCTAAATAAAACAATTATAATTATTTTAGTTGCTTTAGATAGGGTCTGTTTGGTAGTCTTTTAATGAGGCTTTGAACCATTCAGCTCTGAATGGTTTAACATTCAGACTGTTTGTTTCAACCTAAAAAAGGGTCTGAATAGAATGGTTAAAAGCTAAACCATTCAGACATTTTAATAATTTATCATTTAATCAACCAAACAGCCCTATAAAGACAAAAAAAAAAAAAAAAAAAAAGTATACCTACAGCTTGTCACATTACAAAATCACCTTAAAAAATCTATCTTGACATAGTGCGGAAAATCTAAACCTTGTAACATTCGTCTTCACCATTCTGCGTTTTTTTTAACTTCCAATTGCCCTCTTACTAATTATTTTACATTTGAATTTTGAACCCATCAGTTTTACCTCTTGCTGCAATCTTTAAAAGAAGAAGGGCTTAGATGTAACTATATGAAATTATAGGGGCTTTAGTTGGAAATAATCATACGGCAATTACTGTAAAAGAGGTCAACGTAGGACACAGATAGGTCCTGGTGCTAGTCTAAACCTATCAGATTTGTCACGCATCCAAAACCCCCCCGTGCGTTACCCTCGTTTAGGGTCCTTCAACGAGCATAAGGGGGCGAGGCGACACCCGAATTTTTCACGGCTACCCACTACCAGCACCGTAACATCGTCGTCATCCATTCTGGTAGTGGTCTCGTGGACCGTTTTACTAGTTGTATCGTCCGTGCTGATAACCAGTTTTTATTTTATTTTTGACTTTTATAAATGTTAATTTATTTGTTTTAACCGTTTGTTTATAGTTTTCTTTTATTATTTTTAACGTTTGTTTTATAAATTTTTTTAATTATTTTGTTTGTTTTAAAATCTAATTAAATAAAAAAACATAAATTGTGTCGTATCGAGCCTCATACTCATAGTGAGTGAAGTCGATAACCAACTCGTAATCGAGGTACGGATCGTCTTTCATTGTTTGCTCGTAGAGGGTGGTCCACCTCTCACACTTGATATTGAGATCGGCCCACTTGAACCGGATGTCTCGGAGGGTCTTGTTATTGGTGCCGACGTGTTGGTTGAAGTCGCTAAACACGCGGGCCCAAAACCCTTCCGGGGGGTAGGCCGACCATTCGTCCCTCATGAGTTGTTGAATCTCCGGGTCGTTTGTGGCGTCCTTGTTGTACACCACTAGTGCCATCTCTTCTTCCTCGGTCCACGGATTCATCTTGGTGGGTGGGTGTTTGTTTGTTTGTTTGTTTTTAACCGTTTGTTTGTGTGGCTTTTAACCCCATAATGAAGAAGTAAATACCTCTCCGAGTAGACAAGAATAATGCTCCGGTTGCGAATAACCTGTTGGAATTGGTTCCGTGTGCCTGCAAAACAAAACACCGTTAGGACTCGTCACAGGAAAGGGGGGTTTCCTGTGACCACCCTCCGGCGTGAGAATAAGTATGGGTTTCTGGTGTGAAAGTAAAGCGGAAGCTTTTGTCAATGTGTGTATCGAATTTGACTTACCTTTAACCTGTATTTATAACCTCTCTTTACCTTTCTCGTAACCGCCTCTTTGAGCCTATCTCCAGGAGCTAACTCTCCGGTTTTGATGGAGATAGGCTTTATCTCTTCTATTGAACCCTTCGTCCTCATTTCTCGGAGAAGAGGTTGAGGCTTATCAATAGTCCGGAACATGACCGCCTTGGCCCATCCGGCGTTTATCTGCCATTGGGCCGGCCCTAAGGTAATGGGGCCTTTAGTTGGAGTTGGGCCGATCCATCTAGAGTGGGCCTACCTCGTCATGTCCCCCCAAGTCTAGTGATAAGCAAGTTTGGTTATGACTAGGCTTTAATCATAAGCTGCATAGTACTTTTAATAATGACGTAAATGCCAAAAAATAAAAAATCTTCATAGAATGTAGCGCCGCATGGTTAAGGCACGTGATGTGACGTCACCCTGAGTTGTCACCTCAGCCGTTTCAACAGTCTGAGAAACTCAAGGGATTTGACTATTGGCGGTAGTTTTCAAAAAATTTGAAAACGTGTACTAACTTCCACCTATAAATTAGCTGGTTGCCACTGGAAATTTACTCCACAGTATTGAATTACCCACTTCTCTCTGAAATGGCTCCCAAAACCAGCACATCACGAACCACCATGAGTGTTGCCCAGATTCATACCAGTTGGTCGGTAACGGCACTGCAATCTTTCTTGTCCGAATGGCGTATATTGCCGGAGTGGAATCCTGTTTGTCCAGGACCCACTGATGTTGCTTTTCCCTTAAAACCTGGGAAGATTACCTTGTACGCCGAATTTTTCAAGTTCTGCCATTTCCGGTTACCAGTAACACAATTCCTTGTGGAATTGTTGTCATATTATAAGGTGAACATTTCTCAGCTTCATCCGTTAGGGTTAATCAAGGTGAAACACTTTGAGTTTTGTGCCCGGGGACTGGGTATGTCCCCCCAGTTAGATGTCTTCCGGGTTTTTTATGTTCTTGTGTACAAAGGGGAGTATTTCACCTTTGACCGCCGTCCCGGTGCTCCTCCTTGTATCGAAAATTTTCCTCCTAATGTTCAAGACAAAAATTGGAAAAGGAAATTTTTCTTTATTGACGAGGCCGTATTACCCGTTGTTGCACCGGTGCAAACGCCTGAGGGGAAAACAAAGTTTGCAGATGAGAGCCCTGCTCCTGCTGTGTTTGAGAAACTTCCATTGTACCTGGCTCTGGTGAACCATCCTACCCCCTGCACACATATTCCAGAACGAGCCCTTGTGGCTGTTGGCATGAGTCGGATCTGGGTTGACGACACCATATATCCAGAGTACCGGAGAAAAGACCAAGGTAGGTTCTTCTTATAGTTTAGTATTTTGCAAAGAACGTGCAATTAAACTGTTGTGTTTGTTCGTAGATGAATGGCAGTACTTTGATGCCATAGACCCGCAAGCCATCCCCCATCTCGAGGAGCATGACCGTTTGTTGGGAGACGACGAGGCGGACGTGCTCAGCCAGACGGTAAAGAATTTTGTGATTCCTGCTCGCCCTGTACAGAGTTTTGATAATCAGCCGGGTGCTTCTGCCCCGGTGAACGCTGAGGCACCTGTGTCACCACCGCTCGATCCGGACCCTCTCAACGTTGCTGATCCTGCTGCTACTACCGGTGATAAGAAGAAGAAAGCCCGGAAAAGGAAAATCACCTCGCCCGATGTATCGTCTTTCCTTGCCAAGCGCCGTGAGCTGTTGGCCAGCAAAGAGGAAAGGCTCGGTGAGGATTTTTGTCTTGTTGGGTTTGTGCTAGACGTCGATCTTTCTCCTGTGATTATAACTATCTGTTTACTTGTTTCCAGGGACTTCCCTTCCGGATGAATCCACGTCTGCACAACAAGCTGGAGTTACAAACCCTGCTACTGTGGCCATGTCTGAGCAAGGTGCAGATGCCCCGGTGGTTACATTGCCAACTACTCTTTCATCGGTTACTGTGTTCTCCACTGCTGTCACAACGTCTCCTATTGCAGCTCCACGTCTGGAGGTCGTAGAAGAGCCTAACAATACCATATCGGTTGGTGTTACCTTTTCCCCGGCTGTCGTGACCACTGCCCCTTCAGCGGCTGGTTCCTCAAGCACTTTGGTAGCTCCGGGTAACACCCCAATGATTGTCACGTCATCAATGGCAACTTCTTCAAGCACTATTTTGGCCCCCAGCAGTACTGCCGTGCCTTCAACTGCTCAGACGAGGTTGCATCTTGGTAGTTCTAGTAGCAAAGCCCTTAGGGACATGTCCCGGGTGAGCTTCACCGAACTGCTACACGATGTTCAACACCACCCTGTTGCCTTCCCGGGGGTGTGAGGTCCGGGCAGATGCCGTTTAGTGTGGACCCTGTTGAGTCAGAGAGGATGATCTCTCATGCGTATGCTCCGGGCATTAACTGGCATCCTTCTCTGCCGGACACTAGATATACTCCAAAGTGGAAGATTGCTCAGTCCACCCGGTTAATTGGTCCGGATGTTATCAGGCACTGGGTTGAACACGCCTTTCCTCCAGCCGAGCGACACTACCTTCAGGGTCTAGACAACGCTCAACTGGCTGAAAATGCCCTTGGGTCCAGTGTGAGTTCACTTGCTTCTATGTATGAGGTGCCTACGCCGTTGGCGTTCAGATGTTGGGGATTTGTATGATATGCATGTGTCTCATGGCAAATTGTCTGTGGAAGCTGAAGGAGTATTGCAATCCTTGACTGATTGCCGGAAGGAGCTTGCCGAGATGTCATCCATCCGGGATACCTATGAGCGAGACAAGATTTGCCTGATCAACACCCATAATGATGAGAAGCTTGAAATTCTTCGTTCTCAGGAGAGTCAGGCCCGTTTGGTATTGACCCTGGAAAACCGGGTGAAACAGCTGGAGAAAGACTTGCAACTGGAGAGGGAGACTGTTTCGAAAGCCAAAGCTGACCAGGTGAGGTATCAGCAGCTGTCCGCCGAGATTGAGGGCTATGAATCCCGTGCCCGGAGGGCCGAGGAGGAGAGGGACTCCATGTTGGAACAACTGAATGCCCATAAGGCCGAGGCTGAAACTGCAACCAAGAATGCTGCTAGCCTTTCCGAACAGTTGACGGCTGCTCTTGCCCGGGTGAATGTGCTGAAGACGGACCGGGATTGGTTGATATCGAAGGGATTCCTGGCCTCGTGGAGCCATATCCGGGGAGGAGGCCAGTATCAGCAGAGGCTCAATGATTTTTATCGAACTGCCGTAGAGTCCGGGTACCAGGATGGCCTTGTGCATGGCCACCGTCACGGGATGTTTGGGCGCAAACTTCCTGAAGCTACTGACCACGAGAAGGAAGTTGAACAACGAACCTCTAAGGCCCTGGAAGCCCTAAGTAGCGATTCCCTGGAAGAACTCTCCCAGTTGCAGTCCCGGACAGGTGACGAGGGCATGTCGAATGTCCGGGCCATCCTTGAGCCCGTTATTGCCAGCTCTTCCGATGATGAATGATTGTCTTATGTTTTGTTAAACTTTAGTCTCTGTGTACTGATCCGTCAGGAATATTTATGTAATCCCGTACTTTAATATTTTGCTTGGTTGTTACAAAACATTATGTTTTGTTAATCATTTATTTAATGTTTGTAAAATATAATACTCTGCCTAAGGCCATTTGGCAAGCTATATTTCGAAACGTCTCGTCGCCATTAATATTAGTAATGATGTTGCTGACGTCGGCCTTTCAACTTGACCGTCCCATCCACGTGTCAGGCGGCTCCTGTCAGTGTAATAATTACAGGGTGTTTAAACTCCCAAGGACGATCCTAACCGTCACATTAATTCATTATATAAGCAGAGTATCCTATCATGCATTCGTGCACAAGAATTCCACTCGTTCAATCATGCCGCGTAGATTTGTCTCCCTCAAAAATTACTTGAAGGAGCTTGACGCTCTGGAAGGGTTAAGGGAACTGCAGCGTCAGTCCCAAGCATTCGAGCCTTATCTTCCTGACTTGGTCATTCCTGCTGAGGAACCAATCGAGCTTCATCCACCAAGGGAGTGTCGATTGGTATACCGTCGTCGACCAAGGGCTGTACCACCGTCCCCACCTGCTGTTGCAGATGACATTGGAGAGGGTCATGCTACTCCAATCGTTTTGCCTACTCTGACAAGGGTCAAGGATGACGTCAGAGTTCAGTCAACCGGTGTCCCGGTTCCTTCACGTTTTGGGTTGGTCTACCGGCGAGGTGCTGGACGCCGACCGTCCCCCTGGATACCTTTGGAGGATGATGTGGGAATAGATCAGGGAGTTGACCTGGTTGGGTCTTCCCAAGCAAATGAGGACCCGGGGGTTGGGTCATTTGATCTCCAATCAATGAAGATGTACGAGGAGTTTTGGGTCCTCCCCCCTACTTGCAACCCCGAAGGTGATGTGCTGTACACCCCTGCAGAGGTGTTTGCCATGTTGGATGGTTGCAGTTCTTAGTGCTTGTAGTTTGAACAAGGCTTAGTAAAATAGCGCTATGTATAGGTGGTAGGAAGATTATTTTTAGTTGGCTTTGGATTTTTGTCCTGCCCCTACCTTTTTTGTAATCATGCTTTATCAAGTAGTTTGTTTATAATGGAATATAAGTACTGAAAATGCCATTATCGGCGTTGTTTTATTAATTGTAATAAAGAACAAAAGATAAAAACTTGATTGCCCGGGGTGTCATGGTGTCCGTCAGGTCAATGTTTACAACGGCCTATGGCCCTGGGCTTTTGTGTCACATGTAGCATTTTCTGAGTTGGGCAGCATTCCAACTTCTGGGTACCGGCGTCCCGTCCAGTTGTTTTAGTCGGTATGCTCCCTTTCCCAGGTTCTCAACGACCTCATACGGTCCCTCCCAGTTAGGGCTTAGCTTTCCCGGGGGCTGTTGTCAGCTTGCTTCATTATCCCTCATGACCAGGTCGCCGGGCTTGAATGAGCAGGGCCTGACCCTTTTGTTGTAATATTTTTCCAACAACCTCTTGTACCGGGCTTCCTTGATATGGGCTTCGTCGCGCCGAGCTTCTATCGTTTCGAGGTTGTGTCTCAACAGCTGGTCGTTGTCAACACTTGGGTCGGCGTGCCGGCTAGATGGCAACATTACCTCGGCCGGAATCATTGCTTCTGATCCGTACGTCAGGCAGAAAGGGGTCTCTCCATTACTTGTTTTGGGTGCTGTCCGGTGAGCCCAAAGAACATGTGGGAGCTGGTCAACCCATGATGTCCCTTCCTGGTCCAAGCGTCTTTTCAACCCGTCCAGTATGCTCCTGTTCGCCCTTTCCACTTGGCCATTTCCCTGAGGGTGGGCCACGGATGTGAATACTTGCTGTATGTTCAGGCTTTTACACCATTCTTGTATGTGCTTATCCGCGAACTGCGTCCCATTGTCACTGACCAGGTACAGGGGGACCCCAAATCTGCATACTATGTGTTCCCATAAAAATTTCTTGATGTTGCTCGCCTCTATCTTGGCCAACGGCTTTGCCTCCACCCACTTTGTGAAGTAGTCGATGGCGACCACCAGGTGTTTGAGCTTTCCCGGGGCTAAGGGAAAAGGCCCGACCAAGTCAATACCCCATTTCTGAAAAGGCCATGCTGCTGTCACCGGGATCAGGTTGTTCTTCGGTCGAATCGTTACCTGTCCTCCCAGGTCGCTGGGCCTGGCTTCGTGTCTTTGACCAGATGAGCTAACTTCCCTGTTCTGACGAAGTATTCAATCTGTCTCTTGAGCTGGAAGCAATCGTCTGTATCGTGACCATTACCTTTATGATAGTCGCAGAACTTAGACTTATCCTTTGAAGGTGAGTCTTTGACCGGACGGGGAGCGTTCAGCCTTAGATTTTCCGTTTCCAAAATCTGGGACGGTGTCTTGATAAGTTCAGGGTAGTCTAGCTTGGGTTTGGCGGCTGCCTCCCCCCGGCTGGAATATGAATCCATGGACTTTTCAGACCTCCGGGTATGCTCTCGACGTTCTTCCCGGCGTTCTTCCCGACGATCCTCCCTGGCATAGGGTTGGCCGGATCGCCCCTTATTCCGGGAACTTCGAGATTCCTGATTATCAACTGGCTTGGTCGCCTCCTGCTTCTTTCGTACAGCATGATTCATTGCAATTGACTTTTCCTGCTTGACATATGCCTTAGCTATTGTCATCATTTCGTCCATGGTCTGAGGATACCCATAGGGACCATGAAGCTTTCTTAACAATCCATCGTCGTTCACTCCCATGGTGAATGCAGTGCATGCCAATTCTTCAGTAAGGCCCGGGATTTGTAGCCGTTCTTTGTTGAAACGTATTATGAAATTCTCCATCGGCTCATTGTCTCTTTGGCGAATATGCATCACTTCCTCCCTGTACTTGGTATGTCTGCGCTGCTGACTGAACTGCTGGGTGAATCCCTTATGGATATCTCTCCAGTTTGAAATAGACCTGGGCGGCAAACTATCCCACCAGACCCGTGCTGCTCCCACGAGGGTCTGAACAAACATGTGGCACCAGGCTTGCATCGGCCAATCTTTGGATGTTCCTACAGACTCAAAGATGCTCAAATGATCATCCGGGTCTCCAGTTCCATCATACTTACCCACTGTCGATGGGAGCTTCAGGTTTTGGGGTAATGGAGCATTAGCTATCCTTTCCGAGAACTTGGAGTAGGTTGCCATCGTCGGAGGACGGTATGGCCGGGTAAGGTCTTCATCATCACCTTGATCCTCATTCTCCTGCACTACCACTGGGTTTTGCTGTCGTTCCTGGGGAAGTCCCGCAGAAGTTCCGGGGCCCCTAGGAGTGGTTTCATAGTTGAGGCGCGTACGGACGTCATTCAACCTTTCGTTCGAAGGCATCCCAGTCTGAGGGTTCCACCCGGGAAGGGGTGGTTGCACCGGAGGATACATGTAAGGGTAGGGGTATGAGAATGTACCGCCAGTTGATGGTGCACACATATACCCATATGGGGACATAGGATACTAAGGCATGAATGGTTGATTTCCGGGAGTAACCGGCGTGTAAGGTGGCACGTTCGGTTGCATGAGAGTGGCTTGTGGTGATGATGTCATGGCCGCCGAGATTGCGGCCGAGAAGAGCGGGAGGCTTTGTGCTGCTGTAAACCAGGGCACCGATGATGTGGGTGCCGGAACTCGAGGAGCTGAGAAGCTTGTACTAACAATCGGTCGAGTGTACGTGGACGATGGAACCGGTCCTCTTACAGAAGAGAAACGTCCCTGGTGACTCCCGAGCGACACAAAAGTCTGCGTGTTCCCCGGGAGTGGGGCCGGTATTCTTGGAGAAAACCCCGGGGCCACTCCGTCACCTTCCCCTTCCGAGTCGGATGCCACTGCACCGTCGATCCGCTCTGTTGTGGGAATCAGATTCTGATCACTTCTTGCCGGATTGGCGGTAACTATGGCGTTTTGGCTTGAAGTCATCTCGGTTCGTTGGGTTACTCAACCGGTAGCTAGTTCCTTGTACGGGTCCCACGGATGGCGCCAATGAAGAAGTAAATACCTCTCCGAGTAGACAAGAATAATGCTCCGGTTGCGAATAACCTGTTGGAATTGGTTCCGGGTGCCTGCAAAACAAAACACCGTTAGGACTCGTCACAGGAAAGGGGGGTTTCCTGTGACCACCCTCCGGCGTGAGAATAAGTATGGGTTTCTGGTGTGAAAGTAAAGCGGAAGCTTTTGTCAATGTGTGTATCGAATTTGACTTACCTTTAACCTGTATTTATAACCTCTCTTTACCTTTCTCGTAACCGCCTCTTTGAGCCTATCTCCAGGAGCTAACTCTCCGGTTTTGATGGAGATAGGCTTTATCTCTTCTATTGAACCCTTCGTCCCCATTTCTCGGAGAAGAGGTTGAGGCTTATCAATAGTCCGGAACATGACCGCCTTGGCCCATCCGGCGTTTATCTGCCATTGGGCCGGCCCTAAGGTAATGGGGCCTTTAGTTGGAGTTGGGCCGATCCATCTAGAGTGGGCCTACCTCGTCAGTTTCATTTATTTATATACAAAAAATTGAACGGTAGAAATGATAAAATTAAAAGTCTGACCGTTTAGGCGATAACAATTAAATTTATTCGACGGTTTCCAAGAATTACAAATTAATTTTGCTGACCGTTTGGTGGGACGATTGTAATAGTATGAATTAAATTTTAAATAACCGGTTTAAAACTTTAAAACAGTGTGAAAATTAAAAAAACAAAAAAAGTTTAGGTATTTAAATGAAAATAAATAAAAGAATTAGTGGAGTGTTGCCTTCAAAAAAGTATTTCAGTGAAGTAAATCAGTGAAGTGATGTGGCAAAGCAAGATTAGTTAAAATCAGTGAAAGAGGAAAAAAAATATGGTTACACCCCTTCCACCCTAATAATATTATATTAATAGAATATTTTAGAATAAACCAAAGTTTGGGTCATTGACCAATAATAATTCAAATTTTAATGTTGGACAAGGATAATCCTAAGTGAACATTTGGGTATCAAAAATGAACCCCCGTTAACTCTGAACTAACTGAGAAATGACTTGGGTGATGAGGTGGCGTGCTGACGTGGCAGTTGAGGTATCATGCTGGCGTGGCATGCCAAGTCAGCTACCACGTCAGCACACCACCTCAGCAGCCACGTCATCCTGAACTAACTCAGTTAGATCAGAGTTAACGGAGTTTCATTTTTGACACCCACATGCTCACTTGGGATTATCCTGGTCCAACGTTAAAGTTTAGATTATTATTGGCCAATGACCCAAACTTTGGATTATTTAAATCAAATACCCCAATTTTCGAAAGTGTTTCAATTTCATCACTGATACTTTTTTTTTTTTTTCACAATTAGACTACACGTTGTGAGGGGTGTGGAAGGGGATATAGAGCCCTTTCACGCAACAAACACCACACCGTAAGTGACGTGGGGCATGTTGGGTGGAGACTTCTATAGGTGTGGGATAAAAGTTGAGAGTTAGGTGGATGCTTGTGATTGGTTCTAGGTTATGGATGATTTTTTATTAGTTTGTTGATTAAAAAAATCTTTCACGCCATCACCACCCCGTGGTTATTTAGGGATTGAAAGGGAGTTTATGTGACTACCACATATCGCTAATTGCTCCATTCAACCCATGACCTAGGGCTGTTCAAATCGCTCGCCGCTCGTCGCTCGTTCGAAAAATGCTCAAAAAATGCTCGCTCGGTTGTAAATGAGCCGATCGGCTCGGTTCGGTTTGTAAATGAGCCAAGCACGAGCAAAGGTACGTTCGGCTCGGTTCAGCTCGAATAAATTTTTAATTATATATTATGTATTTAATTATAAATATACACAAAATTTACAAATAAATTTATGGTTTTATATATAAAATTCTATTGGATTTGACTTAGTATATGCAAAAAAATGTAACTAGTCCACTTAACTCAATGAAAAATTTAACACTAGATTTAATAGTAAAACCATAAGTCATGAGGTGACAGTCTTGACTTCTTTATGTTATTAGTCGTCCATCGCTAATTGTCGCTTGATATCACCCTACGTCACAATGCAACAACTGTTCTCTAACATATGCTCATCGCCTCACCAGCCTCAATCTAAGCCTCATCCTCGGACACTTGGATTTCAATATTAGTATTATCATCGGACAGTTCGACCCTAGTTGTCACCCGACAATGAAAACATTGAAGGAAACATCCTATGTTTATTATCGTCCAAATTACTCTCCGCTCGATTCTTGCTCGGCGCTCGCTCTGAAAATTTGCGCTCGAAGAATGCTTGTTCGGTTTTTGGCTCGATTGTAAACGAGCCACTCCGCTCGCTTCGGTTTGTAAACTAGCCAAGCATGAGCAAAGCTCCGCTCGGATCGGCTCGGCGCATGACCACACCGTGTAGTCTTATGTCACTTAACATTCAAATGAGTCATGTAAATTTTTATACGCGTGAAGAATGAAATGGAGGAGAAGATGTTGGGGTCAGGATTTTGAATATATGTAATTATATTAAATAAAAGAAAATAAAATGTTAATTATATTAAAAATAAAAAATAAGTTAAAATCCATGTCATCACTTAATATCGGCATTAATAAATAGAAAAAAAGAAACAAAAAGCTACATTACCATAGCTACCTATGAAATAGATGAAAATCTTCTGATGGAGTGGTATGGAGGGCTAATGATAGGTGACTTGCGGCCTAATGGTCATAAGTTCGAGCCTTGAACGATACTAGATACCGATTATTTACTTTCGTACCATCGGCGGGTGGGTGGTCGGGGTTTCCCTGGATTTGTGGACCTGGTGGACTGGGTGCCCCGTGGGTATCCTGAATTTGTCATAAATGGATTCCCACGGAAGCCCGTGACGACTTTGTTGGGCATAACATTGTAGCCTATCGGCTACTTCTTGAACGAGTTTGATGATCATAATAGGATTGATATCCTGACTTAGGATTTGGAACTTACACTGAAGAAGAATAACATCAAGTCATTCAATGGGAACAAATAAAATACTTGACTACCCTTTGTTCCTCTAATCACCACTACAATCATCTTCTCCGGTCACCCTCCCTGGTGATCGGTTACGAGCAATACAGACGACCACCACTTCACCTTCTCTGTTTAAACCCACTCCCCTGTTATGATTATCAAACCTTTCAGACGACATCCTCCGGTGACCACATAACAATGAAACCCATCTCTATCACCACTATAATTTCAACTCCACACCTCAGACTCCTCTTCTTCTGTTTCGAGGCTTGACCCGACAAACACACCTCCCACTAATCTCTCGGTCTCCTCTATAAGCCGGTCACCGAACACCACCTCACCTCTCCTTCCACCCCCTCTTACCCCCATATTACCCAACCGAAACCCACCTGGAACCCTTGCACCCGCTATAACGGTCAGATTTCAAACTAGCCTAATCGCCCCCAAACACACTCGCCCTCCCTCATCCAACCCACTCGCCCCCTCTCTCCCCACTTACTCGTCCTCTTTCCCCACCTACTCGCCCCCCTCTCTCCTGTCAATTCCTCTTTACTTTCATGGGGGACAAATATAATAATAATAATAATATTTATTGAACCGGGGGTCGCATCCGGTTTCTCGGGTTTGGGAACACCTTTATAGCATATTTTCTCAAAAATTTATTCCTTTAAGGGATCTATGAGAGATAGTGGTGGGGAACCTGGACCCAGCTCGGTCACAGGGATATGGCGTTGCCCCTTTAACAATTATCATTCTTGCAAGGACGGTACGTCGGGATACAACGGATACTCTAGGTTACTCATGAACTTCCAATGGGATCATTTTAATGGAAAGGAAATGAGAGATGAGTTAAAGGAGCATCTTGCTTTAAACTTGGACCTTTACAATGAAGTTGTTGACACCTTGCGTGTGCTTAAGAATTGGCTATGCGGGGAGTGCATGACCCTGCATGCCTTGAATGGGCGTTGTCAACACGGGAAAGAAGTGGTTAAATGCACCTCGCGTGCAGGAGGTGATATTGATTTTATTACGGGGATT
Organism: Ambrosia x helenae; assembly: GCA_030844895.1. NCBI lineage: Eukaryota > Viridiplantae > Streptophyta > Magnoliopsida > Asterales > Asteraceae > Ambrosia > Ambrosia x helenae. Next base: position 34,568,435 of record CM061224.1, on the reverse strand, counting down.
CGTCAACCTCACGATCCGCAAGTGACGCATGTGGGTGATACGGCTGGGAAGATGGTGGTAGATGTCGCTCTCCTTGAGCGCATCTTCGCCCTGCCTGTTGCTACGGTCAAGAGTATCTCTCCTGCATGTCGCATGGCTTTTGCCCAAGCTTTGTCAGGGGGTCTCCATAAAGTGGTGGATGCCCTAGGGTCCATTGAAGCTTGGGTTAAACTTTTGTTGTTGCGTCGCTGCACGTTAAGGGTGGTCAAACTGGCTTCTAGGCAAAAACGAAGGTCGGGTAACACGAAATCGCTTCAATGTAACTCTATTATGCGGGCATTGGCGGTTTGGAAAGATGGGGCAGGCTTAGAGGAGTTGGTCCTGCCCCTCCTTGAACTCCCCGTGGCGTGGAACTCTGGGAGGGTAGGGGACCAAGCTAAAGAAGATGGTGGTGGCAATACTAAGAAGTGCCTTCGGAAGGTAGCGGATGGTCATTATACAGCGGCCGTCAAGGTTCTGTGCTCATCTGGGGTTCCGCCTGCTGGGGGGGGGGGACACCTTAAGAGCCTTGATAGATAAACACCCTGTTGTGGACCCCCAACCATGCCCTCCGCCTTGCCTTTGGATCCAGCCTTGTAGGTGGATGTTGATTGCGCTTTGTAATGTATTAAAACGTTCCCGAAAGGGACATCTTGTGGGCGGGATGGTCTACGGGCTCAGCATATTTTAGATGCTTTCTTTGGCCAGGGGTCTCCAACTGCCTCTGGGCTCCCTAAAGCCATCACCGATGTTGTCAACTTGTGGCTTGGGGGCTTTGTTCTAAAGCTCTGGCGGAGTTCATTGCTTCGGTGCCGTTGACCCCCCTTGTTAAAGCCTGACAACGGGATTAGGCCTATTGCGGTGGGGGCCACTTGGAGAAGATTGGTGTCGAAAGTCGCTATGCGTAAAGTGGGTAAAGAGATGGCAACCTATCTAGGGGATTTTCAGTATGGGGTTGGGGTACCTAATGGGGCAGAAGCGATGCTGCACAGCGCTAACAGGTTTCTGAGCGCGTTCCATGCTAACGGGTCCCTGGCTATGCTCACTGTTGGTTTTTCTTATGCCTTCAACGAGGTGGACCGTATGGCACTTCTCAGGGAAGTTAGTTGCTGATGCCCATCTATCTTCCCGTGGGTCCAGTTTTTATATGCACAACCCGCAAGGTTATATGTAGGGGATACTCATATTGGGGCTACCACGGGGGTGCAGCAAGGGGATCACCTCGGCCCCCTTCTTTTTGCGTTGGTTCTCCATCCGCTGATCCTTCGTGTGCAAGGAGTCCTTTCATGCTTGGTACTTGGACAATGGCACTATCATTGGTAAGGTAGAGGAAGTTGCTAAGGCGTTGGACATTATTCGTTCAGAGGGGGTGCCTCTTGGGCTTAAGCTTAATATTCGAAAAGCGGAGATTTTTTGGCCGTCATGCAATGGTTCGAAGAAAGTGTCGGGTTTACTCCATAGCGAGATTAGTAGGCCTGTAGAGGGTGTTAAACTCCTCAGGGGGGGTTAGTCGGGATGCAGGGTTTATTCGGTCTTTGGCATCTAGAAGAGCCCTTTGGGCAATTGATCTTATGAAACGACTGCCGGACTTGAGGGACCCCCAAAGTGAGCTCCTCCTGTTGCCCTCGTGCATGGGGGTTGCTAAATTAGTGCTTGGGCTCCGGACTTGTCAACCCGAACATGTCAAAGAGGCCGTGTCTATCTTTGATGCAGGCCTGCGGGGGGCAGTTGAAGATATTGTTGTCAGCGGGGGACCGCATTTTGGGGACCTACAGTGGAGGTTGGCTTCTTTCCCTATGCGTTGCGGTGGCTTAGGGCTTATCTCGCGGAGGACGTCTCCGCGTATGCTTTTGTGGCGTCCAGGGCCCAGTCGTGGAAATTGCAAGACCACATCTTGCGAAGCGCTGGTGTTGTGGGGGTGGATCCTGACTACTCCCTTGCGTTTGGTAATATTGGAACTACTCTTCCGGACCTTGATCTAGGTGGTTTTACTAATAAGGAGACCGCCCCCAAGAAACCTTAACAAACTTTGGCGAGTGCTCTTAATGGTTAACACACACAGGATATGGAGGAGCGGTTCGATATTACCCTGCGTCAAAAGGCAGTTTTTGCTTGTCTCAAGGGGCTCATGCCCAAGATTTTTTGACTGTTGCGCCCATTGAAGGTCTTGGGCAACGGATGTCAGCAGTTGAATAAAGAGCTATCCTTAAATACTGTTGGGTCTGCTGACCTGGAGAAGAACAGATGATCTAAAAAGCCAAAACATACTATATTTGATCCATAATAAAATCAGTGTTTTCAAGTTACTTCTCCAAAAAGACTGTTGGCTTCTAACAACTGCTGTTCCCCTAATAACTGCTAGAGTACAAGTGCAGATCACAAAGTGCTGATTGAAGAAACAACTGCTGAAGCTAAAAGACTGTTGAAGACAAAGACTGTTAGAGCCAACAACACTTAGGCTCCAACAGAGGATAGAAGCATCAGAGTTTTGCCCATCAGCTGTTTAGTCATCAGAGCTTACAATGTAACAGTGTCTGTATTCAACAATTGTTTTATGTTGTTATTTATCTGTTAGATGTCACTGTCTTAGGTGACGTCAGTCGTAGGTCATCAGTGGTTTAGTTTGTCTATAAATAGAACAGTGCATGTACTGTTCTATTTATCACTCCAAACATTCTCTCAGACAAACAATCAGTGAGTGATCAGGCTGAGGGGGAGTAATTGTGTAATCATTGTGTAATCATTCGAGTAATGAGAAGTTTTCGATTCGAAAACAATTATTCTCTTTGTTTTAATATATAGTTTAATATTCTGCTGCACTTTCCATATTTGTTTAACTTCATTCATATTTCATTTACAAATAATCAAAACAAATCAAACTCGGATCCTAACAATTGGTATCAGAGCTTGGTCAATTAAATTTGATCTAACCAATCAATTTAATATAAACAGATTAGCTCACAATTATTGATATCGTTTGTTTTTCGGATTGAAAACAGAGTAATAGTTTATTTACATTCAAAGTTTTATAAACAACCTTTGTTTTACAAACAATTAGAGAATGACTTCAATCGATCACGATCCACATAACATTGGCACAAACAATAAGCCACCGATGCTTGTCAGATCTGAATACAATACCTGGCAACGTCGGATGAGCCATGTTCTAGCTCAACAGAATACTGGGTGTTGGAAGTCGGTTATCTTTAGACCACATGCTCCGACGGTGCCGAGTACCGAAGATCCCAAGATTCAAGAGCCAAAGAAATTGGAAAACTAATCCGAGCAGGATTTTTAGAAAATTGAGTTAGATGTTAAGGCCTTCAGTATTGTGGCCATGACTCTACCAAATGATATCTATGCTGGACTGTTACACTGTAACAGTGCAAAGGAGTTGCGGGATGCTTTAAAAGAACAATTTTGTGGGACTGAGGAGGTTATTGAAAACAACCATGAAATAACTTACCAACAATATGAAACATTCATTCATGTAAAGGGAGAGTCATTAACTCAACAATTTGAGAGGTTTAACTGTCTTATTAGTGAACTAAAACTTGTGGGTCTAACTTATCCTAATTCAACTTTGAACCATAGGTTTTTAAGATCATTACCAGACAAATAGGACACTATTGCTTTAGTTATGAGAAACTCAATTGGTTTTAAGGACCTATCTCTGACCCATCTTCATGGTAAGCTCTTGACCTATGAGAGAGCTTAACCAGAAAAAGAAGATTCAGGACTCTGGAAAAGTGTCTGATGATTATGTTTTCGGTAATATAACACTTTTGGGTTAGGATGAGGTGCCTGATATACGTTAAATTACACATATAAAAGTCCCCGTTTAACTCCTATTTTTATACGTTTTTGACCTTATACACAGGAATTGGTACTTATTTGGGTATCTTTATGATTTCAGGTCTTAAACGATGTCCCGGAAGCACAACAGAAGGAAAAACGGAGATTTTGGCGCGCAAACAGGACCTCAGGCCCTGTGAGCGGCCGCTCACTCCCTGTGAGCGGCCGCGCGCTCCCCTAGAGTTTGAAAAGTGAGCGGCCGCTCCGCCTCTGTGAAAAGTGAGCAACTTGTCCACTTGTTTGAAAAGTGAGAGGCCGAGCGGCTGCTCACAAGCCCTGTTCTTCTATAAAATGCCCATTCAGCTCACTGATCAAATGTTGGATCTTTGGGGAGCGTTTTATGGCGATTTTTGGGGCTTTTGAAGTGCTGCATAGGTGTGGAACAAGCTCAGGAAGCCATCCGATCCATCCTTCATCATCCAATCCATCTCTTTAGCATTCTTATGGTTTGATCCTTTAAGCTTTCTATGATCCAAATCTGATTTTGTATGCTATTTTGATGTTGTTTTAGTTAATCGTACGCCTACGGGCAAGAACATTAGTATGTAGTATGTTAAACAATCATTTGTATAGTTAATCATGTCTTGTATAAATTTGGCGTTTTTCATGTTTAGATCTTGATGATCATTGCACAACCTTGTTTCATTGTGGTTGGATTTGTAGTTGTATTTGAATGACTTTGATGATTGTCGAATGTGTTAGGCGGATAAATGTTGAAAAACCGTCCGTTTAATCGTCCGTAGTAGACTAGTTAGCTTGTTAATAAGTTTACGCCATGAAACTGTAACCGGGTATTGGTTTGGTTAAAGTCAGTCGAATAACGGTTAAAAATGCTTAAATGCTTACCGGCACGTAAAAGGGTTTTAAAAGCTTAATGGTGCCGTTACTGATCTTTGACACGGTTAATGATCTTTGGTAGTTATTTTGGTAAAAATAGCGATCTTAGTAGATCTGTGTTCAAAGTTGGTAAAATGGAATAGGTTGTGAAATGCTCTACTTTATGCTAGTTTAGGTGGCTGTATTGTGTATTCGGTATCGCTTTCCTGAATTAGTGAGGTTAGAATACTCTTAACAGATAACTAACTTATCTTTAGAAGATCTGCATGAGATCATATCAGCTGCTCGCTAATAAACGCCTTGAAGTGGTTGACATGTGTATTCGTGTTAGCTTTCTGTATAGTTGTCATGTTAGGATGCCCGAAAGGGACACTAACTGTCGGACAATGGGAATATTGATCACACGCCTGTATTTCTTATTATGTGTAGATGACATGCTAGGATTGGTATATTATAGTTTATATAGTTATATTTTCTATTTGGAGTCTTACATATGTTATTTAGATATTTTAGAATTAATTTAGTTATAAACAAACTTCAAACTATCTTTTCCTACTGGTAAATTGAGGGTAGAGTTTTAGTACCATTGCTCTGCGCGCGTCCATGGATTGATATCTGGTTCTTATCTGTACATTACTACATATATGACAGGGTACACTTGCCCTATTGTGTGTGTTTTAATATTAAGGTCTAAACCATTTTTAAAAATATTAAAGCGGAAACGTGTGTTATTTCATTGTAAAATTATGTGTATACACGAAGCATGTCAAGTTTTTGGCGTCGTTGCCGGCGACGCGACGAGCATTGGGAACGAACCGAGTCAACTTTTTACCAGTGTACATGCTTGTGAATACTTGTTTATACTTCGTTGATTCGTTATTTCATTCATTTATTTGCATATATGATTCTTTGAATTTTTATTTGATTTATCTGTCTGTAGATATTTTGAATTAAATTTAGATTGGTTTATAGGTTTGCATATAGATTCGTTCATTTATCTGCTAATAGGATTGTTTGATTTGATTATTCGTTCATTAGGATGTTGATAGATTTAGTTGATTGATTATTGGATTTATTTGTTTGTCTATGAATTTGATTTGTTCTTTACTTGATTGATTAGATTTATTTGTTCGTATTTGGACTAATTATTAATTTCATTCTTTGTATAGTTTTAGGCTTAGTCTGTTTATCTCTGTTCATTCTATTGATTCTATTAGTTTTTAGTTGATTTTCTCGAGTATATAGCATTCCGTTATTTTTGTATGTTTTTATGGATTGTAAATTTCATTTATTTATATTTCTGTCTTTTATCGCCTTTTGGGTTTGTCATATATTCGCCTGTTGCAACTGTATCATTCTTATATGCAGGTTGATGTCCATGAACCCTGGGCCTTCTGGTGATCTTTCTGAGGAGGAGCGAAGGCGTATCTTGAGGAGAAGCGAGAGGATTAGACTTCATAAATTGCGTCTTGTTTCTGATATTCTTATTTCTGCTCCTATAGTTGAGGTCCCAGTTGTCGAGGCGAGGCACGATCTGGCTGACGACGAGGGGTCGGAAGCCCATAGTGACATTATCATGGCGGACGATGACATTCCGCTTAATGATAGTGGTCGTCCTGGAGGGGATGGACTGGCGCCGAGTATTGTCCGACCGGCTATTTTGGCGGACCATTTCAAAATCAAATCCAGTGTCGTTAATATGATACAGAACTCGGTGCAATTCGGTGGACTGGAGCACGAGGATCCAGGTTGACATATTGCTGCATTCTTAGAGGTTTTAGCCACCTTTAAGATGACGGGCATCTCTGATGATGGTATCCGTTTGAGACTCTTCCCATTCTCATTGCGGGACAAAGCCCGAACTTGCCTTTTGTCACAACCCGCAGGGTCGATCACGACATGGGCAGAGTTATCACAACAATTCACGCAACAATACTTCCCTCTTGAAAAGACTCAAAAATTGAGGAATCGCATCTAGGGGTGTAAATGACACGTAGCGGCTAGAGAGCTACCCGGGATCGGCTCGGTAAAAAGCCCGAACGAGCCGAGCCTTAACGAGTTCGAGCCCGAGCTCGAGCCTGAAATATGGCTCGTTTAGTTATCGAGCCCGGGCTCGAGCCCTAGATACAAAGCTCGATTTGGCTTGCGAGCCTAAACGAGCCCAAACATAATTATAAGTTATTTATATGTCTCTTATAATTTATAGCCTACATCTCCTAAGCCCAAGTCCTTATTTCGTAGGCCCATTTAATAACGCTCGCTAGCCGAGCTTTTGCGATCTCGAGCCGAGCTTTGAGCTCGTTTGAGATTGTTCTCAAACCACCTCGAGCCGAGCTGAGCTCGAGTTTTTGATTTTGCTAGTGAGCCGAGCTCGAGCTTCATAAAACCATAACGAGCTGAGCTCGAGCCCAGTCAGGCTCGGGCTCGGCTCGGCTCGTTTACACCCCTAATCGCATCATGACATTTCGTCAAGATGATGAGGAATCACTGTACACCGCGTGGGAGAGATTCAAAGACCTACTCTTGAGTGTCCCGCACCATGATATCTCAAAAAGACATTTGGTGCAAACGTTTTATCAGGGGCTCGAGTTTGAGTCTCATGAACGCCTTGATGTATATGCTGGGGGAGACATCGGAACAAAGTCCCCTAATGAAGCATGGGCCATTATTGAGAAGGCATCCCAGAAATCTAAATCTCGAAAGAGTGACCGATCCAGGTCTTCATCTGCCCGATCGGGTGTACATGCCGTGGATAACTACACGGCTATTTCTGCACAGATTGAGGCTCTGGCTACGAGATTTGATAGATCTCAACAAAGTGTAGCGCATGCCCAATGTCTATGTGAACAGTGCGGGGTATCACACGAGCTTGGCTCGTGTGCTCAGGGGGTTATGTATACTGGCCACGAGGATGTGGCTTACATGGGTAATCAAACGAGACCCCAAAATAACCCCTACAACAACACTTATAATCCGGGTTGGAGAAACCACCCAAACTTTGGGTGGCGATCTGGTTCCTCTAACCAGAACCCTCTCGGATTCCAGCAGCGAGCTGCCGCACCATAGCAATCCCACCAGTCCCAACAACAACAACCTTACCATTCACATTGTAACACCCCGCCCCTCTCATCACCAATATTGTCCGCTTTGCCCATCCAGAGCTCACGGATTTGTTTTTGGTTGCCCAAGTGGAGAGTTCCCAAAAGGTTACCCATCCTGAAATTTCTCCCACCTGAGCACGCTTAACTGTGGAGTTCTCCTCTCATCCACTAACATTAAGCCCCAAAACGCGTTGGTGATTTAAGAGGCAAGACATTACTTATGAACCAAGGATCTCCCCTGGCCACGGACGATGTGGGATTTTCCTGGGGTGTCACACTCATAACCAATCTTACCAGTCTAGACCGAACTAGTACCGAAACCAGGGCGCCGGGGGCAGTTCCAGCAGCACGCCCAGAGTGGTACGTCGAGGCTGGAGGAAATGATGTCGCAATTCCTCACCAACACCACAAACACCAATCAAATTGCCGAGCAGCGCTACCAGCAGCACGAGGAGCGCTTCTCCAATTATGAGGGTGAAATGAGGGGCCAAAAGGCGTCGATGCAGGCCATTGGGAATCAGGTTGGCCAGATGGCAAAGATGATGTCTGAGAGACAGCAGGGTGGTCTCCCGGGCAACACTGAGCCAAATTCGAGGGGGCATGTAAATGCCATAATGACGAGGAGTGGTAAAACCACGGGACCTAACACATCGGGCTCAACACCGATCACTGAGACGGTCCAGACTGAGTCTTCGAACGAGGTGCATGCTAGGCGAGTCCCAGGAAGTACAGCACAGTTGCCGAAGCCAGTCACTGACTACCCTCCTCCTGTTCCATATCCTGGCAGACTTAGGAAACAAAAGGACGAGGCCTAGTACGGGAAATTTCTTGAGCTGTTTAAACAGCTACACATAAACATCCCGTTTGTGGAAGCCTTGGCCCAGATACCTAAGTATGCTAAGTTTGAAGGACATCCTCACAAACAAGCAAAAACTTGAGGACCTGTCCTGTGTGCTCTTGAACGAGAACTGCCATTCTGCAGAACAGAATGCCCATGAAGATGGGTGATCCAGGTAGTTTCACCATCCCTTGTCTGATAGGGAACATGTCTGTCAGTAATGCACTTGCAGACTTGGGTGCGAGCATTAACCTTATGCCTTATAAGGTTTTTGAGAAGCTGGATCTGGGCAAGCCTTCACCCACCAGGATGAGTATTCGTCTTGCTGATCGTTCAATCAAATATCCTCGGGGATTTGTTGAGAATATGCTTGTCAAAATTGACAAATTTGTATTCCCGGTGGATTTTGTCATCCTTGATATGGATGAGGACTCTAAAGTTCCTCTGATCCTAGAACGTCCTTTCCTTAACACGGCTAGGACGATTGTTGATGTGGTTGTGGGCCAGATCACACTTCGGGTGAATGATGAGCATGTGACTTTTGATGTTCAAAGGTCGATGCGTCATCCCGAGAGTCAGGATGACACACTATACTATCTTGATATAGTAGACCAGTGTGTCAGTTCTCACTTTCGAGGCACGATAGAGGAGGATGTTTCGAGCACACATCTGTTGTGTGGGGACTTAGATGGCATTGTGAAGGAGGGCCATAGAGTTGAGCAGCCGGTCTATCAGATCGGTGATGATAGTTCCCAGAGCCCGGGGCATTTTGTGGAGATTGAGCGTGAGGAGAGCGATAAGTCAAAGCCGTTTGTTGAGGATCCACCGTCTCTGGAGCTGAAGGAGCTCCCACCGCATCTCGAGTATGCATTTCTTGACGAGGAGGGTCGTCTGCCTGTCATTATCTCATCTTCTTTATCTGCGGTAGAAAAGAGCGAGTTGCTCCGAATACTGAAACTTCATAAAAATGCAATCGCCTGGAAGATTATGGACATCAAGGGGATTAATCCCTCATTCTGTACTCACAAAATCTTGATGGAAGATGTCCATAAGCCTTGTGCGCAGCACCAGAGGCGTCTGAACCCGAACATGCAGGAGGTTGTGAAGTCTGAGGTCATTAAATTGTTCGATGCTGGATTGATATATCCGATCTTAGATTCTATTTGGGTTAGTCCTGTGCACGTCGTGCCCAAGAAGGGTGGCATGACGGTGGTCACGAATGATAGGAATGAGTTGATTCCTACGATAACTGTCACGGGGTGGAGAGTTTGCATTGACTATCGCAAACTCAATGACGCCACCCGAAAGGATCACTTCCCGCTTCCATTCATCGATCAGATGTTGGAACGACTGTCGGGGAAGTTGTAGTATTGTTTCCTTGACGGTTTCTCGGGGTATTTCCAGATCCCTATCGATCTTGTGGACCAGGATAAGACAACCTTCACATGCTCATTTGGCACATTCGCCTACAGGCGTATGCCATTTGGGATGTGCAATGCGCCGACAACCTTCCAGCGTTAGATGATGGCGATATTCCATGACATGATCGAGGACTCCATGGAGGTATTCATGGATGATTTTTCAGTCTTCGGGAGTTCCTTCGATCAGTGTCTGGGGAATCTGGAGCGGATGCTTCAGAGGTGCGAGGAGACCAGTCTTGTGCTGAACTGGGAAAAATGTCACTTCATGGTGAAGGAAGGAATAGTCCTAGGACATAAGGTCTCCCAAAATGGGTTGGAGGTTGATCCTGCCAAAGTTGATATCATTTCTAGACTTCCTCCGCCCTCCTCTGTCAGAGCGATCCGCAGCTTCTTGGGTCATGCGGGTTTTTAGAGGCGATTCATTAAAGACTTTTCCAAAATCGCCCGTCCGATGACCCGTCTGTTGGAGAAGGATGCACCGTTTGTGTTTGGTGCAGATTGTTTGAAGGCCTTCGGGCTTTTAAAATGTTTGCTTGTTGAGGCCCCTATATTGGTAGCATCCGACTGGGAGCTGCCATTCGAGATCATGTGTGACGCGAGTGACTTCGCGATAGGGGCAGTCTTGGGACAGCGGAAGGACAAGCACTTCCACCCGATCTACTATGCTAGTAAGACTCTTCATGATGCGTAGGAGCATTATACCACCACTGAGAAGGAGCTTCTAGCTGTAGTATTTACATTCGACAAGTTCAGGTCATATTTAGTGCTGTCGAAGACAATAGTCTATACAGGTCATGCAGCAATCAAGTATCTGTTTAGCAAACAGGACGCGAAACCGCGCCTGATTAGATGGATCCTGTTGCTGCAGGAATTTGATATAGAGATTCAGGACAAGAAGGGTGCCCTGAATGTTTCCGCTGAACATCTTTCCAGACTCGAGCATGATGAAGCCGAGAACCCCGCGTGGGAGACCATTAATGACAATTTTCCCCACGAGTTGTTGATGAGCGCCGAGTCAGTGGAAGATGTATCGCCTTGGTTTGCGGATTTTGCAAACTACCTCGCGTGCGGGATCCCTATCAAAGGATTGTCGCACCAACAAAAGAGGAAGTTCTTCGCAAACTTGAAGAATTACTTCTGGGACGACACATTTTTGTTCCGGGTTGGGGCTGATCAGCTGATTCGCCGTTGTGTGTTTGGGGTTGAGGCGGCGCAGATATTGCACGATTGTCACGAGGGGCCTACCGGAGGTCACCATGGAGCGAACTACACTACTAAAAAAGTGTTAGACTCCGGGTTTTACTGGCCCACACTCTTTCGTGACGCTCAGATATTGGTCGGTGCATGTGATTCGTGCCATAGGGCGATGAACATATCGGCATGCGACCAGATGCCGCAGAACCCAATCCAAGTCTGTGAAGTCCTTGACATTTGGGGCATTGACTTCATGGGACCATTCCTCTCCTCACGGGGTAACTGATACATACTCGTGGAGGTTGACTATTTGTCAAAGTGGGCCGAGGCGCAAGCCTTGCCCACAAACGATGCCCGAGTAGTTGTAAGGTTTGTTCGCAGCTTGTTCTCACGGTTTGGTGCCCCAAAGGCACTAATTAGTGACCGTGGTACGCATTTCTGCAATGCGCAGCTTGTTCGCGCGTTAGCACGTTATGGTGTGCACCACAGGTTATCCACCCCATATCATCCGCAAACAAGCGGTCAGGTGGAGGTCACTAACCGGGGTTTAAAGAAAATCCTTGAGCGGTCGGTAAATCAAAACCGCAAGGATTGGGCTGACAAGCTGGATGACGCGTTGTGGGCCTTCAGGACTGCATACAAGACACCTATTGGGATGACTCCCTTTAGGCTTGTCTATGGCAAGGCGTGTCATCTTCCTGTCGAGCTAGAGCATAGGCCGTTCTGGGCTCTGAAAACAGTGAATCTGGATCTGAAGACCGCGGTGAGACCCGTTTCTTGCAGATTCATGAGCTGGAGGAGCTTAGGCAACAAGCCTATGAGAGCTCGAGTTTGTATAAAGAGCGCACCAAGAGGTTGCACGACAGTCGCCTGAAACACCAAAAAATTTTGTAACAACCGGCAAAAATAAGGTAATTCCGTACAATTAATTAATATATGATTAACGTAATTAAATGCAATTATGTGTGATTTAATTATCAAGGCCTTAGGGAATAGCAATTTCCAAATAATGCATAGGAATGCATACGTTTAATGGTAAAGCATGATTGGATCATGTGCGAATAAGCTATCCGGTACGGATGTTGGCAATTACCCGGTAATAATTAAATAAACGAAACGAATCCCGGACACCCAGGATATAAAATAAAGGGTATTTTCATAAGATATAATGAGTTTTGGAACTCCAAAACCATAAATGAAAACGTCTTGTACAAATCTCCCGGTAACGAATAAAGTGCGCGTATCGCACCCGATACGCGTATAACTCATAAATTCACCCGGTAAAGGCCTAAATAACCAATCAACGCTTAAAATAGACTATATTTAAGGGTTATTAAAGGTATATTTAATGTCCGGATGACGCGTGATTAAAACCCGAAAATACCCGAACGACACCCGAACGACGGGGGATTAAACATAACAAACAATGGGTAAATATTTGAAGTTGTGGACCCCACTTAAAACCCACAAGGGGCCGGCCTAAGAGGCCTTATTATACCCACATTTTATGTTTAATAATTATCATCTAGAAACCTAATAAAGCATGCATACATATAAGGCCAAAAGTTGTAAGAAAAGCATAAGTAGACATTAGTACAAAAGTGGCTCAAGACTTGTCCCCCTTGGAGCAATTTTCGGCCAAGAGGCCACGAAAAGCCAAGACAAAGCTAGCTAATCATAACCTAAGTGTGTGCATGCATGGAAGGGTCTTGTATAAAATCAAGTGTAAGATTAGGAAAGATTATAATCAATTAACCAAGATTCACACTCCACCTCTCTTGTCTCTTCAAAACTCACGGCCACAACACCCTTTCCACATCCATCCAAGATCAACTTTAGTACAATACATATCTCTCATATCCTTAGTAATAATCACAAGATCCATGGAAGATTACATGTGATAAGGATATAAATAACACATGTTAGAAGATTGAAAAGCAAGGCAAAACACTCTTTCTTCTCCCCTCTCTTGGCCGTAAGTTACATACATACCCACACATTGCTCTTTCAAGTTTCTACATCTCCAAAATACTTAAAATCATCCATCATCCAAACCCCTTTTGTGTGTTTCAAGAGCTTGGAGCTAAACCACTAGGAAGAACACACTAAACCCCTCTCAAATCCAAGGTTTTTGTCTTCCCTAGCCTTGTGCTAGTAGTAAGCTTCTTAATCTTGTTTTTGATTGTTATTTTTCATGTATGTGTTCCTAGTAGCAAGTTGTACATGAAGGGTTTAAAAATGGTTTTGAACATAATCTTTAATAAGTTTTCATGTGTAAAATGGAAGATTAAAGATATGAAAATAAACCATGGATTTGTTGATGATGATGTATTAGTCTTGAAAATATATAAAGTTTACATGTAAAACTAGTAGGATGATGTTTTGGTTAAGATTTTGAAGTGAACTTGAATATGTTAAAACTAACTTTAATTCATCTTATTATGATCATTTAAGTTATAATATGTGGTAAAACATGTTAGAAGTTCATAAATGAATGAGATGGAAAATTAAAGTTAACTCACTTGGATGAATGATATTTTGAAGAAATGGACAAATACATAAAACACACATATAATTAGTCTTTCATATGGAATATAAGACTAACATAAGTGTTTTGATACAAAAATAACTTACCAATAAAAAGTTGAATCTTCAAAGTTAACTATTTTGAGTGAAAAATGCTAACTTTGGAAGTTAGAGTGGAAAAATGCAACTTTTGTAAGTTAAGGGACTAAAGTTGTAACTTTGAAAGTTAAGGGACTAAAATGGACATTTTAGAAACTATTAGTCCAAAAATACAAGTATGGAAAGTTTGGTGTCAAAAATGCAAGTAATAAAGTCTAAGGTTGATTTTTGTAAATACTAGTAAAAATACTTGGGTATTTTGTATAAAAGTGTATTTTTGAAAATTATAAAAATATAAAGGGTTTTAACATAAGGATTTTTATAAAATAGAGATTCTATAAAAATATTAAACAAACTTGGGAAACTTATACAAAAATGAATACTTTTATATAAATGGGAATATAAAAGTGTTGGAAACATTTTTGTAGTTAAGTTGACAAGTTAGGTTAAAAATACATAAGTATTTTAACCATCCAAGTAACATGTGAAAATAGGAAGAAATATGGATAATATTTCTATAAAATACATGTTGGGAAAAACTTGGAAAAATTAACTAATCAAGTTAAGATATCGAACTAAAACGCGTTAACGAACCGTACACGGACAAAATATGAGAAAAAAATGCCATTGCGGCAAGATAAGAAAAATATATATTTTAAGAGGTAAAATATATATATACTTTGGGTGAAAACAAATAAACACTTTCCTAAGTGTTGGAGGATTAATTCGTGGGAGAAACATATGACACAAACGAATAAGACGTTAAAACAAACGTATATACTTAACAAGAAAAATTACACATTTATATATATATTGGTACGCTCGTCTCGGCAAAATTCTAGTATATCTACTTAATGGGAAAGTAGATATGCGGGAAGGAAAGCCGCGACGAGAAGACAAGGATATATATATGTGTATGTCGTACCAACGAAATCCTAGTATATTTATTTGAATGGGAAAATAAATATACGGTGTGGTGAGTTGAATCAGACGTTAAGAATATACGATCGAACGACAAAATCTTAGCATATTTGTTTAAATGGGAAAACAAATGTGTGGCAAAGTGAGTCGGGTCGAGGATTGAAATATATATTATATCGAGCGATGCGATCTTAAGTATAATTATTTAAATGGGAAAATAATTATATGTTAAGTGAAGTCGAGTCGATGATAATAAGATACAAGTTATGGAGATATTAACAAGAGTAATATATAACTTGTAACACAAAGGGTAATGTAACGCCAACAAAACCTAGGATACGCGCTTAATTAAACGGGATTTGGAACAACTTGTGGTCGGGAGTTGGGTGTACAACTTGCCAAGGCACATGCACTATAGGTATAGTGACTTATACGTCTAGGACGTTTGTAGGTGCGAGACCACCCCTTTGCTATTCACCCTATTGAGCCAGACGCAGTCTCAGGTGAGTTTCACGGCCCCATTTTAAACTATTTTTACGTTTTCCGGGGAAAGATATGTTAGGAATAATGTTTGACGGATTTAATACTTGAGGTGTGACCGCCACTCGGGGTTGAGTCCTCGCCTCTATAATCATTTGTTCAGGGAAATGAAACCGGTGGAATATTTGAATAGTACTATTGGTGCCTGACAAGGCCCACCCCTAATCGATAGCGTCGATTATGCATTAGGTTATGCCTGGGGTGCATATATTCTGAACTTAAGTCGTGGGAAACCGAGTAACGACTTGGAGCGGGGCACAATTATTATATGTCTTGGTTTGATTATAGTCTCAAGTAGATTTATAGGAATTTGCAACTCCTATATATTGTCATGACATGGTATTCCCAAGTATTCAAGTTTTAGAAACTGAAAACCTGTGAACTCACCAATATGTTTATATTGACGAAACTTTTTAAACATATCTTTCAGGTAACTAGATGATGAAAGATCAGGCAAGCAGGGTCGGGAAATCTCCAATGCGACGTCGAACTTTTGTGGGGTTTCACTTTTATTTCCCAAGGCATTTGGGATATATATGAGAAACCTCTATGTTCATTTCAAAAACAATTAACTTTTGTGTAATGTGTGAAATTGATTTGACGTCATAATAAATGACCCATTTTCTTAAATTACTTGTGTTTAGCAATAACCTTGACTTTATGCTTTTGAACCGTCGCGCCACGTGTTTCCGCCTTTGTCGTGGTGTGACAGAACGTGGTATCAGAGCCAAGGTTATAGCGAACTAGAGTATTTTCTTTAAAAACTAGACTATAACCGGATTTGGTTCTAAAGATAAAGTTTTCAAAAGAAAATGTACATGGTTTTAAATAAAAGTAATTTTCAAGAAGCATTGGGCATGAGGAGATTCCGACCAAGCCAGCCATGAGTATTGTTATGCTGTAACGTGAAAATTAGAAGTTAGGAAGGTTACTATAGAGTACGCCATAACTGTCTAATTTAAATAAATCATATACATGTACGGTACTTTTGTCAGGATGTCCGACGCGGGAAGTATAGCGCCTAGTATTGATAGCAGTATCCAGATCATTCCTGCGCCACCGCCTGAGCCAGTAGAGCTAGTTGTACTGGACGCAGAAGACGAAGATGTAGAGATGAACGCCGACGGAGGCTCGGACGATGACTCGGATGAGACGGATCCTAGCGAGGATCCTGATTGGGCACCCGCTGTGGTAGACGCGCCGCTACCCGTTGTACCGGTCGCGCCATTAGCCCCACGCCCCATTCGAGCGGTTAGGGATTTTCCCGAGGGCTGTGCCGGACCGTCCCGGCCGATCCCAGCCCTTTCGGAGACAGTAGAGTCTCCATTCGACCAGCAGGCTCACGTGGAGCACGAGCCAGCCCCCTTACCTCATATCCACATCCCAGCAGGCATGAGACTCCTGCCTATTCCCCGTGGGAGGAACGGATGGATATCCGACGACTCCGATGACGAGTCTGTGGGCTCGGTAGGGCACATGTTGGTGCCAGAGATTCAGGCTGACCAGGAGGAGCCAGTGGCTCCGATGTTAGAGGATGCACCTGCTGATCCCATACCCCCACCAGCACCACTCGAGCCTGTACCACAGGAGGGACCAGCAGCACACATACTCGAGGGTAGCCCCGCTGATAGCTCTGAGCTACGCAGGGCAGGCATGGCAGCTTTTGCCACCGCGAGCCCTCCTACCCCCACTGTTGTGGTATCCACTCCAGAGTGGGCCACTGTCTCTGAGCCATTAGTAGCCCCACTGGCCGAGCCTATGCCACCACCCACCATTGCCATGACTATACCCATCCCCACCATTCCCAGCATGACACCTGCACCATACCCTCTAGGTGCAGGAGACCCCTATATGATGCCACCCTACTTTTCCATCAGGCCACCCGGATTCGCTCCATTACTGCCACACATACCAGTACCATTCCCCTTCGGGCCCTTCCCATCCACACACCCTGATGTACCCGGACCATCCCACCTTCCCAGGATGACACCTCCCTCTGGACCCGCCCAGACCTCAACCATCACTTTAGAGCAGGATTTTCAGACTCTAGTCAACACGGTGCAGCGCACCGTGAATCAGGTTGAGCAGCAGACGAGATTGATGTGGGCTAGGATGATTGACACTCGTGATGCCTTAGCGCATTACGCAGAGGAGCTTTTGCGCATGGATGCGCAGAGCGGGATTACTGGGGATGCACACTGGGCACATCGACAGTTTTTGTACGAGCGCATCACAGAGATCAGCATGACGATTAGCATGTATGCGCCGCAGTACCAGTATCCACCGCCACCGCCGCAGTAGGATGTGTCGGGGATGCGCAGAAGACACACCAGCTTATGTACATATTAGCAGCAGTATGGTAGTACAGCACGGGTTATGACACTCGTCAGCATTTTGCCTAGCCGTACGGGTATTACGGCGTATGATATGATGTTTTATTATTTCAAGAGCAATGTATTGTATGAGAAATGTATTCTCCATTTTGTATTATGAACAAGCATTGTACTGATATTATTGAAATTAATGAAAAATCTTATTATTATGGTGAAATATGTTGTTGTCTATGATTATTATTGCTTACTCCATGTGTTGTGGTTTGTATATTTGTGTGGTGTTGTTGTGTTGATTTCTATTTATATTTATGTATGATGTGTTGGTATGTTGTGTGATGACATGGTGTTGATTATTGTGTTCATGCTTTGGTTTATTATTTATGCTTTGTATTGTATAAATGTTTGCCAAATTAACCTTTGATAATTATTATTGAAGAAAAATGGCACCTACCACCCGAAGCGTTAGTGGAGCAGACGGACTGCCCACAACACCGGCCGAGCTCGAAACCATGATATCTGAACGCATAGCTCGCGCCATCGCTGAGCATGAAGCCGCACGCTCTGAACACTCCCGTGACAGGACAGGGAGCGAGCAAAGAGAGACCTCCCTCACTGGTAAGAGGTTTAAGAATAAATGAAAAAGTAATGGGAGAATATTTCAAAAACTCCTATTCCATAATAACACCCTACATCACTATTACAGGGACAGCCTCGGGAGAGCGCGGCTGCACTTTCAAGGCTTTCTTGGACTGCAAACCCATAAACTTCAGCGGCACTGAGGGTTCCATAGGCCTGGTCAAATGGTTCGAAAAGACCGAGGCAGTTATCCGCATCAGCGGGTGTACCCCTCGACAGTCTGTCATGTACGCCACCAATCTGTTTCTAGATCAGGCCCTAACTTGGTGGAATGGCCAAGTGCAATCTCTTGGAGATGATGTCGCATACTCCCTATCATGGGCGGCACTGAAGGAACTGATGACTGCCGAATACCGCCCGGCAAGTGAAGTTCAGAAGTTGGAAACCGAATTCTGGAACCTCACCATGGTAGGAGCAGACGTCACTGGGTATACGTCAAGATTTCATGATCTCGCACGACTAGTACCGCGTCTAGTTACACCAGAGAAGAACAAGGTGGAACGTTACTTATTCGGGCTAGCACCACAGATTCGCAGCATGGTCACCTCTTCCAAACCCACGACCATGCGCGAGGCAATTGATCTGGCACTAAGTCTGACTGAGGATGCTATCCGCATGGGTACCCTAATCCGCCAAGTTTCAGGGTTAAAAATTTCTGAAGCAAGTAGTGTTGAGGCCAGGAAACAGGGATCAAGTTCAGCGGTTGTAACTAATGATCAGGGTAACGGGCAGAGGTTTGGGAAAAGAAAGAGAGATGAAGGGAAAAGGGATCGAGCGTCGGGTAGCTCGAACAAGAAAGGAAAGGGTTATGCCGCCACGGGACGTGGTAACGGTAACAAACAGGGAAACCAGGGGAGAAACAATGGATTAACTTGCGGGAAGTGCCACCGCACCGGGCACAAGACTGAGGAGTGCCGATCTGGAGCACCAAAGAATGGAGGGGCCAGACCCTGTTTTGCATGCGGGTCATTGGACCATTGGAAGAAAGATTGCCCCAAAGTCAACAATCAGGCCCGCGGCCGGGCATTTGTGATTGGAGCCGTGATGCACGGCAAGACCCCACTGTGGTCACTGGTACGTTTCCTCTAAATGGTCATTATGCCTCTGTATTATTTGATACCGGTGCTGACTTTAGCTTCGTATCCATTGAGTTTAAAAGACTACTTGGTTTAAAAACTAGCAAACTAGATACACCCTACTCTATAGAACTGGCTAATGGTAAAACTATTGAAACGAGAGAGATAGCAAAAGATTGTAAGTTAGAACTCTGTGGGCACGAGTTTGGGATTGATCTATTACCGGTTGTATTGGGAAGTTTTGACATCGTTGTCGGCATGGATTGGTTGTCCGCGCACCGTGCCATTGTAGTATGCAACGATAAAGTTATTCAAGTTCCCCTCGCAAGCGGTGAAACTCTCTCAATTCAAGGGGAAAGACACGGGACGCCACTAAGGATTATTTCGAGCATGAAGGCTCGTAAATGTCTAAGAAAAGGGCTTGTCGCATTCTTGGCACACGTAGTAGACAAGAAGGCCGACGAGCGAAAATTGGAAGACATTCCAGTCGCCAGAGATTTTCCGGATGTATTTCCAGAAGATTTGCCGGGGTTGCCACCACCTCGACAAGTCGAGTTCCGCATCGACCTCGTTCCCGGAGCAGCTCCCGTGGCACGATCGCCATACCGCCTAGCTCCATCAGAGATGCAGGAACTGTCCAGCCAGCTACAAGAATTATTGGACAAAGGTTTTATAAGACCGAGTTTCTCACCTTGGGGAGCTCCCGTCTTATTTGTGAAGAAGAAGGATGGCACATTTCGCATGTGCATCGACTATCGAGAGCTGAACAAGCTAACCATCAAGAATCGCTATCCTCTCCCCAGGATCGACGATTTATTTGATCAGCTCCAAGGTTCCAGCTATTACTCCAAGATCGATTTGAGGTCAGGCTATCACCAGTTGCGTATACAAGAAGAAGATGTACCAAAAACGGCCTTCAGAACCCGGTATGGACACTATGAATTTTTGGTGATGCCGTTCGGCTTGACCAACGCACCAGCGGTTTTCATGGACCTAATGAACCGCGTATGTAAGCCATACCTGGACAAGTTCGTCATTGTCTTCATTGACGATATTTTGATCTATTCACGCACGAAAGAAGACCACGAGAATCACCTTCGGTTAATTCTTGAAGTATTACGCAAAGAGAAGCTCTATGCTAAATTCTCGAAATGTGACTTTTGGATTCGGGAAGTTCACTTTTTAGGTCACGTGGTGAACGAGAAGGGCATACACGTTGATCCAGCCAAGATCGAGGCAATTAAAAATTGGGAAGCACCTCGAACCCCTACCGAAGTACGACAATTTCTAGGCCTCGCGGGTTATTACAGAAGGTTCATCGAGAACTTTTCAAAGATAGCGCAAGCTTTAACCATGCTAACCCAGAAGGATAAGAAATTTGAGTGGACGGAAAAGCAAGAGGCAGCATTCCAATTGTTAAAAGACAAGTTATGTGGCGCTCCGATACTATCACTCCCCGATGGTACGGAAGATTTTGTGGTTTACTGCGATGCCTCGCATCAAGGTTTGGGTTGTGTATTGATGCAGCGAGAAAAAGTAATAGCATATGCTTCCAGGCAACTGAAAATCCATGAGAAGAACTACACTACACACGATTTGGAATTAGGTGCAGTGGTGTTCGCTCTCAAGATATGGAGGCACTATTTGTACGGAACCAAGTGCACGATTTTCACTGATCACAAGAGTTTGCAGCACATCTTCGATCAGAAGGATTTGAATATGCGACAACGGCGATGGGTCGAATTATTAAACGATTACGATTGTGAGATAAAGTACCATCCCGGTAAGGCAAATGTCGTAGCCGACGCCTTGAGTCGCAAGGAACGGGTTAAACCATTGCGTGTTCGAGCTTTGGGATTGACTATCCACACGAATATGACTGAACGAATTCGTGAAGCTCAAGTGAACGCCCTCAAACCCGAAAATGTCAAAGGTGAAAGGTTACGAAAGATGGTTGATTCACTGGAACCGAAAGCGGACCAGACACTGTATTTCATGAATAGAATTTGGGTTCCAGTATATGGTGAATTGCGTGAGCTAGTATTGGCCGAAGCTCACAGTTCTAGATATTCGGTTCACCCGGGTGCAGACAAGATGTTCCACGATTTGAAGGAACTTTATTGGTGGCCGAATTTCAAAAGGGATATAGCGGCCTATGTTGTGCGATGTTTGACTTGCGCAAAGGTCAAGGCTGAGCACCAGAGACCTTCCGGTTTGCTTCAGCAACCGGAAATACCGGAATGGAAATGGGAACGAATCACCATGGATTTCATTACCAAGTTACCTAAGACGACAAGTGGTCATGACACGATCTGGGTAATCGTTGATCGATTGACAAAATCTGCACACTTCCTTCCGATTCGCGAGACGGACAAGTTGGAGAAACTGACCCGTCTGTATATTAAGGAAGTGGTATCTAAACACGGTGTACCTGTTTCTATCATCTCCGATCGGATAGTCGCTTCACTTCCAGGTTTTGGGAAAGTTTAAATGAAGCCCTCGGTACTCGCCTCGACATGAGTACCGCATATCACCCCCAAACGGATGGTCAAAGTGAACGAACCATCCAGACCTTGGAAGATATGTTACGGGCATGCGCGATTGATTTCGGAGGTAATTGGGATACGCACTTGCCATTGGTAGAATTTTCTTATAACAACAGTTATCATACGAGCATTCAAGCCGCACCGTTTGAAGCTCTATATGGACGCAAGTGCCGATCGCCATTATGTTGGGCGGAAGTTGGAGAAAAGCAACTCACCGGGCCCGAAATTGTTCAATAGACCACGGATAAGGTCTTTTTGATAAAGGAACGCCTCAAAGCGGCCGGGACCGCCAGAAAAGCTATGCTGATATGAGGCGAAAGCCTTTAGAGTTTCAAGTCGGAGACAGGGTCCTACTGAAAGTGTCACCTTGGAAAGGTGTCGCGCGCTTTGGGAAGCGCGGAAAGCTGAACCCGCGATATATTGGACCGTTCAAAGTCTTGTCTAGGGTAGGCACAGTGGCATACAAGCTCGAGTTGCCTCAAGAGCTTAGTGGAATACACGACACGTTTCATGTGTCGAACTTGAAAAAGTGCCTATCCGACGAAACTCTCATTATTCCTGCTGACGAAATCCAG
Organism: Ambrosia x helenae; assembly: GCA_030844895.1. NCBI lineage: Eukaryota > Viridiplantae > Streptophyta > Magnoliopsida > Asterales > Asteraceae > Ambrosia > Ambrosia x helenae. The sequence goes on along the minus strand of CM061224.1, from coordinate 34,545,919 downwards.
ATTGACGACAAGTTACATTTTGTGGAAGAACCAATCGAGGTAACTGATTGGAAGGTCCAGAAACTAAGGCGCAGCAAGATCAGATTGGTCAAAGTGCGCTGGAATGCCAAGCGTGGACCGAGTTCACGTGGGAAAGGCTGGACCGGAGTTCACGTGAGAGTTTGCATTGACTATCGCAAACTCAATGACGCCACCCGAAAGGATCACTTCCCGCTTCCATTCATCGATCAGATGTTGGAACGACTGTCGGGGAAGTTGTAGTATTGTTTCCTTGACGGTTTCTCGGGTATTTCCAGATCCCTATCGATCTTGTGGACCAGGATAAGACAACCTTCACATGCTCATTTGGCACATTCGCCTACAGGCGTATGCCATTTGGGATGTGCAATGCGCCGACAACCTTCCAGCGTTAGATGATGGCGATATTCCATGACATGATCGAGGACTCCATGGAGGTATTCATGGATGATTTTTCAGTCTTCGGGAGTTCCTTCGATCAGTGTCTGGGGAATCTGGAGCGGATGCTTCAGAGGTGCGAGGAGACCAGTCTTGTGCTGAACTGGGAAAAATGTCACTTCATGGTGAAGGAAGGAATAGTCCTAGGACATAAGGTCTCCCAAAATGGGTTGGAGGTTGATCCTGCCAAAGTTGATATCATTTCTAGACTTCCTCCGCCCTCCTCTGTCAGAGCGATCCGCAGCTTCTTGGGTCATGCGGGTTTTTAGAGGCGATTCATTAAAGACTTTTCCAAAATCGCCCGTCCGATGACCCGTCTGTTGGAGAAGGATGCACCGTTTGTGTTTGGTGCAGATTGTTTGAAGGCCTTCGGGCTTTTAAAATGTTTGCTTGTTGAGGCCCCTATATTGGTAGCATCCGACTGGGAGCTGCCATTCGAGATCATGTGTGACGCGAGTGACTTCGCGATAGGGGCGGTCTTGGGACAGCGGAAGGACAAGCACTTCCACCCGATCTACTATGCTAGTAAGACTCTTCATGATGCGTAGGAGCATTATACCACCACTGAGAAGGAGCTTCTAGCTGTAGTATTTACATTCGACAAGTTCAGGTCATATTTAGTGCTGTCGAAGACAATAGTCTATACAGGTCATGCAGCAATCAAGTATCTGTTTAGCAAACAGGACGCGAAACCGCGCCTGATTAGATGGATCCTGTTGCTGCAGGAATTTGATATAGAGATTCAGGACAAGAAGGGTGCCCTGAATGTTTCCGCTGAACATCTTTCCAGACTCGAGCATGATGAAGCCGAGAACCCCGCGTGGGAGACCATTAATGACAATTTTCCCCACGAGTTGTTGATGAGCGCCGAGTCAGTGGAAGATGTATCGCCTTGGTTTGCGGATTTTGCAAACTACCTCGCGTGCGGGATCCCTATCAAAGGATTGTCGCACCAACAAAAGAGGAAGTTCTTCGCAAACTTGAAGAATTACTTCTGGGACGACACATTTTTGTTCCGGGTTGGGGCTGATCAGCTGATTCGCCGTTGTGTGTTTGGGGTTGAGGCGGCGCAGATATTGCACGATTGTCACGAGGGGCCTACCGGAGGTCACCATGGAGCGAACTACACTACTAAAAAAGTGTTAGACTCCGGGTTTTACTGGCCCACACTCTTTCGTGACGCTCAGATATTGGTCGGTGCATGTGATTCGTGCCATAGGGCGATGAACATATCGGCATGCGACCAGATGCCGCAGAACCCAATCCAAGTCTGTGAAGTCCTTGACATTTGGGGCATTGACTTCATGGGACCATTCCTCTCCTCACGGGGTAACTGATACATACTCGTGGAGGTTGACTATTTGTCAAAGTGGGCCGAGGCGCAAGCCTTGCCCACAAACGATGCCCGAGTAGTTGTAAGGTTTGTTCGCAGCTTGTTCTCACGGTTTGGTGCCCCAAAGGCACTAATTAGTGACCGTGGTACGCATTTCTGCAATGCGCAGCTTGTTCGCGCGTTAGCACGTTATGGTGTGCACCACAGGTTATCCACCCCATATCATCCGCAAACAAGCGGTCAGGTGGAGGTCACTAACCGGGGTTTAAAGAAAATCCTTGAGCGGTCGGTAAATCAAAACCGCAAGGATTGGGCTGACAAGCTGGATGACGCGTTGTGGGCCTTCAGGACTGCATACAAGACACCTATTGGGATGACTCCCTTTAGGCTTGTCTATGGCAAGGCGTGTCATCTTCCTGTCGAGCTAGAGCATAGGCCGTTCTGGGCTCTGAAAACAGTGAATCTGGATCTGAAGACCGGCGGTGAGACCCGTTTCTTGCAGATTCATGAGCTGGAGGAGCTTAGGCAACAAGCCTATGAGAGCTCGAGTTTGTATAAAGAGCGCACCAAGAGGTTGCACGACAGTCGCCTGAAACACCAAAAAATTTTGTAACAACCGGCAAAAATAAGGTAATTCCGTACAATTAATTAATATATGATTAACGTAATTAAATGCAATTATGTGTGATTTAATTATCAAGGCCTTAGGGAATAGCAATTTCCAAATAATGCATAGGAATGCATACGTTTAATGGTAAAGCATGATTGGATCATGTGCGAATAAGCTATCCGGTACGGATGTTGGCAATTACCCGGTAATAATTAAATAAACGAAACGAATCCCGGACACCCAGGATATAAAATAAAGGGTATTTTCATAAGATATAATGAGTTTTGGAACTCCAAAACCATAAATGAAAACGTCTTGTACAAATCTCCCGGTAACGAATAAAGTGCGCGTATCGCACCCGATACGCGTATAACTCATAAATTCACCGGTAAAGGCCTAAATAACCAATCAACGCTTAAAATAGACTATATTTAAGGGTTATTAAAGGTATATTTAATGTCCGGATGACGCGTGATTAAAACCCGAAAAATACCCGAACGACACCCGAACGACGGGGGATTAAACATAACAAACAATGGGTAAATATTTGAAGTTGTGGACCCCACTTAAAACCCACAAGGGCCGGCCTAAGAGGCCTTATTATACCCACATTTTATGTTTAATAATTATCATCTAGAAACCTAATAAAGCATGCATACATATAAGGCCAAAAGTTGTAAGAAAAACATAAGTAGACATTAGTACAAAAGTGGCTCAAGACTTGTCCCCCTTGGAGCAATTTTCGGCTAAGAGGCCAAGAAAAGCCAAGACAAAGCTAGCTAATCATAACCTAAGTGTGTGCATGCATGGAAGGGTCTTGTATAAAATCAAGTGTAAGATTAGGAAAGATTATAATCAATTAACCAAGATTCACACTCCACCTCTCTTGTCTCTTCAAAACTCACGGCCACAACACCCTTTCCACATCCATCCAAGATCAACTTTAGTACAATACATATCTCTCATATCCTTAGTAATAATCACAAGATCCATGGAAGATTACATGTGATAAGGATATAAATAACACATGTTAGAAGATTGAAAAGCAAGGCAAAACACTCTTTCTTCTCCCCTCTCTTGGCCGTAAGTTACATACATACCCACACATTGCTCTTTCAAGTTTCTACATCTCCAAAATACTTAAAATCATCCATCATCCAAACCCCTTTTGTGTGTTTCAAGAGCTTGGAGCTAAACCACTAGGAAGAACACACTAAACCCCTCTCAAATCCAAGGTTTTTGTCTTCCCTAGCCTTGTGCTAGTAGTAAGCTTCTTAATCTTGTTTTTGATTGTTATTTTTCATGTATGTGTTCCTAGTAGCAAGTTGTACATGAAGGTTTAAAAATGGTTTTGAACATAATCTTTAATAAGTTTTCATGTGTAAAATGGAAGATTAAAGATATGAAAATAAACCATGGATTTGTTGATGATGATGTATTAGTCTTGAAAATATATAAAGTTTACATGTAAAACTAGTAGGATGATGTTTTGGTTAAGATTTTGAAGTGAACTTGAATATGTTAAAACTAACTTTAATTCATCTTATTATGATCATTTAAGTTATAATATGTGGTAAAACATGTTAGAAGTTCATAAATGAATGAGATGGAAAATTAAAGTTAACTCACTTGGATGAATGATATTTTGAAGAAATGGACAAATACATAAAACACACATATAATTAGTCTTTCATATGGAATATAAGACTAACATAAGTGTTTTGATACAAAAATAACTTACCAATAAAAAGTTGAATCTTCAAAGTTAACTATTTTGAGTGAAAAATGCTAACTTTGGAAGTTAGAGTGGAAAAATGCAACTTTTGTAAGTTAAGGGACTAAAGTTGTAACTTTGAAAGTTAAGGGACTAAAATGGACATTTTAGAAACTATTAGTCCAAAAATACAAGTATGGAAAGTTTGGTGTCAAAAATGCAAGTAATAAAGTCTAAGGTTGATTTTTGTAAATACTAGTAAAAATACTTGGGTATTTTGTATAAAAGTGTATTTTTGAAAATTATAAAAATATAAAGGGTTTTAACATAAGGATTTTTATAAAATAGAGATTCTATAAAAATATTAAACAAACTTGGGAAACTTATACAAAAATGAATACTTTTATATAAATGGGAATATAAAAGTGTTGGAAACATTTTTGTAGTTAAGTTGACAAGTTAGGTTAAAAATACATAAGTATTTTAACCATCCAAGTAACATGTGAAAATAGGAAGAAATATGGATAATATTTCTATAAAATACATGTTGGGAAAAACTTGGAAAAATTAACTAATCAAGTTAAGATATCGAACTAAAACGCGTTAACGAACCGTACACGGACAAAATATGAGAAAAAAATGCCATTGCGGCAAGATAAGAAAAATATATATTTTAAGAGGTAAAATATATATATACTTTGGGTGAAAACAAATAAACACTTTCCTAAGTGTTGGAGGATTAATTCGTGGGAGAAACATATGACACAAACGAATAAGACGTTAAAACAAACGTATATACTTAACAAGAAAAATTACACATTTATATATATATATTGGTACGCTCGTCTCGGCAAAATTCTAGTATATCTACTTAATGGGAAAGTAGATATGCGGGAAGGAAAGCCGCGACGAGAAGACAAGGATATATATATGTGTATGTCGTACCAACGAAATCCTAGTATATTTATTTGAATGGGAAAATAAATATACGGTGTGGTGAGTTGAATCGGACGTTAAGAATATACGATCGAACGACAAAATCTTAGCATATTTGTTTAAATGGGAAAACAAATGTGTGGCAAAGTGAGTCGGGTCGAGGATTGAAATATATATTATATCGAGCGATGCGATCTTAAGTATAATTATTTAAATGGGAAAATAATTATATGTTAAGTGAAGTCGAGTCGATGATAATAAGATACAAGTTATGGAGATATTAACAAGAGTAATATATAACTTGTAACACAAAGGGTAATGTAACGCCAACAAAACCTAGGATACGCGCTTAATTAAACGGGATTTGGAACAACTTGTGGTCGGGAGTTGGGTGTACAACTTGCCAAGGCACATGCACTATAGGTATAGTGACTTATACGTCTAGGACGTTTGTAGGTGCGAGACCACCCCTTTGCTATTCACCCTATTGAGCCAGACGCAGTCTCAGGTGAGTTTCACGGCCCCATTTTAAACTATTTTTACGTTTTCCGGGGAAAGATATGTTAGGAATAATGTTTGACGGATTTAATACTTGAGGTGTGACCGCCACTCGGGGTTGAGTCCTCGCCTCTATAATCATTTGTTCAGGGAAATGAAACCGGTGGAATATTTGAATAGTACTATTGGTGCCTGACAAGGCCCACCCCTAATCGATAGCGTCGATTATGCATTAGGTTATGCCTGGGGTGCATATATTCTGAACTTAAGTCGTGGGAAACCGAGTAACGACTTGGAGCGGGGCACAATTATTATATGTCTTGGTTTGATTATAGTCTCAAGTAGATTTATAGGAATTTGCAACTCCTATATATTGTCATGACATGGTATTCCCAAGTATTCAAGTTTTAGAAACTGAAAACCTGTGAACTCACCAATATGTTTATATTGACGAAACTTTTTAAACATATCTTTCAGGTAACTAGATGATGAAAGATCAGGCAAGCAGGGTCGGGAAATCTCCAATGCGACGTCGAACTTTTGTGGGGTTTCACTTTTATTTCCCAAGGCATTTGGGATATATATGAGAAACCTCTATGTTCATTTCAAAAACAATTAACTTTTGTGTAATGTGTGAAATTGATTTGACGTCATAATAAATGACCCATTTTCTTAAATTACTTGTGTTTAGCAATAACCTTGACTTTATGCTTTTGAACCGTCGCGCCACGTGTTTCCGCCTTTGTCGTGGTGTGACAAATTTTCAGGTAGGCGACTTGGTCCTGCTTTACAACTCGCGCCCGCGTCTCTTTCCAAGAAAGTTGAAATCCCGTTGGACAGGTCCGTACAACGTTAAGGAAGTATATCCTTACGGAACTGTCTCAATCGAGAATTCTGAGGGTTTGACTTTCAAAGTCAACGGTCATAGATTAAAAGTCTACATTGACGGACTGGTTGACCAATCCGTAGAGGTAATCGATCTCTACGCCCCACATGCTTAACAAGTGTGTGGAAGTGAGTCTAGCTAGCGACTCGTTAATAAAGATAGCACGTTGTGTATGGGCGCGCCAAATTGTACAAATGTTCATAACTTAGTTTAATTCTAAGTTAAGTTGTTAGTTTTAACTTGTTTTGTAGTTTGTTTTTAATCTTTTGCAGGTTTGATTCGCGCCTTGTGATTGTGTGGATAGTCACTTCAAAACCATGGTATTATACTAGGAAGCGTCTCAAAACAGGTAAGTTGGCTGTTTAAATCAAAACGGACAAGTGCAGGCGAAACCGCAGCAAAAATACCGCACCAGCTGCAGTGAGCGGCCGCTCGGAGGCACCGAGTGGCCGCGCGAAACACCCAGTACCAAAAAAAAAAAAAAAATTTGCGAGCGGCCGCGTGAACGGTCTGTTCGAAATTTTTGAAGGGCAAAAATGGTATTTCACCTTAAAAACTGAAAATACTTAACCCTACAACCATATACTCTGCCGCTCACTTTTATTTTACCCCAAATCTTGCACTTGCTCTCAAGAATACCCAAACAAACCTTTCAATTCCACACAAAATCTTCAAAATCAAGGTATGATTCTTCCTATTTCTTTGCTAATTTCTCTTATCCTAGTGTAATGTAGTATAGTTTTTTGAAATCTTTTCTAAATTTTAGGGTTCTTTCATAATGTTTAACAAACCCTAGAGTTCTTGAATGGATTATATGCTTTGTTAGTATAGATTAGTGGTTGATTATTGTTCAAATCTTTAAGTTTTTGGGTTTTCTTCATAATGTTTAAAATAAATCCGTTTTTTTAATGATTTGTGTGATTTTGCAACCTTATGTTTAGTGTAATTTAGTGTGTTTGTAGATTAATTTCATGTTAGGGTTGTATGATAATGTTAATCTTAGTGTAGTTTAGATTTCTTGTTGAATTTTGGGGATTCTTCATAAAAGTTTAAAAAGTCCCCAAATTCATCTTGTTCTAGGTTGATTAGTTATTGTTTACATCTTAATGTTTGGGGATTCTTCATAATGGTTTAACAAATCCCCAAATTTTAAGGTTGTTAGTGTTTAGAGTGTAGTTTAGAGGTGTGTTGTTCATGAACTTTGGGGCGTTCTTCATAACTAAACAAACGCGCCCCAAGTTCTATGATTACTTCATAAATATTTGGTTTTTAAACACCTTGCTCTAGATAACTTGAAGTTAAGATGATTGTGCAAAATAATAGCGCGTAGGTGTTAAAATTCCAAATTCGTTTTAAACACTTCATAATTGCGCAAGTTCGGCCATTCAATCGCCAAAGTTATTTTTTTTTTTCAAAAACCAAGTGCTTGAATGGCCGATTTTTGAGTGCATTTGGCAAAAACACTGAAAACCGGGGCAAAAGCCAATGCACAGGAGCGAAAACGTGCATGCAAAACAACTTTTCGGGCGCGCAGGCACAGTGAACGGCCGCTCACTCCCTGTGAGCGGCCGCTCGAAGGGGCTGCGAAGATTTTTTGCTTTTTTGTTTGCCGCGTTTTGGGTCCAGGTCCTATTCCTTCGATTATAACTAACATATTTTAGCATTTTGATGCAGATGGTACACCGCTTTTTACGATTCGATCCGGCCAACCCGTGAGAACGCGGGTGCATAGAGACCTTTGACGAATTGTATGCAAGAAGGGGTTTTATCGCCACCCCGCGTAGGATATGCTTCGATACATTGGCGGATCTAAATCAAGAGGCGAGGTTCCGGGAGTGGATGGACCAACACATGGAGAACTTGCTGTTAATCAATGAACCGGTCTTTGAGGAACTTACCCTCGAGTTCTTCTCCACCTTACGCTACAACAGGCCGCGTAAGCATGATCAACCGGATTTTCAGAAAAATGGGCGCTGGGGATTACAGTTTTGAATGTGTGGCGAATGGCGCGACATTTCAGTCGCTGAGCTAGGTCTCTACCTTGGGATCTATTCTGAAAAAGAAATTTTGGATGATAGCTTCAATGAAGCTATGTACAAATTCCCGGACGACAACGTAGCAAGAAACGCTTTTTGGGCCAAACTAACGGGGTTACAAAACTATAACCCCCAAAATGCCAAACCGCCCCAAATTATTGACCCATTGCTACGGGTGTTCCAAAAGGTCCAATGTGGGACCGCGGCTGCAAAGAAGGAAGATTCCACCGGCTGCCCAACCCCGGATTTACTATTTCTATATGCTCTTGTAAGTGATGTACCGGTTAACCTTGCTGCATTGATTGCATCTTTTCTCAGTACAACAACAGGTACAAAACCTGGGAGCATGATATATGGCGGGGAGTACGTGACTGCATTGGCACGGGGAATGGGGGTCCTTAAGGCAGCCCCAACAACAACACTACCAGTACCAGCATCCTCAGGCATTTTATGATGACTTCGCCGCCCAGCAGCAGCACTACCAGTACCAGCATCCTCAGGCATTTTATGATGACTTTGCCGTGTTCAGAAATGAAACACGCGATACTTTGTACCATCATGGCGAGTCCCTGCAGCATCAGGGGCGACCCTCGACTACCTCATCACTGATCTTCACGCTTTCTTCCCAAACAACTTTGGGAATCCCCCACAAAGGGGACATCCGAGGGACAAGCGAAGGCGAGGTGGCGATGTGGCGGGATCATCCGGGACTCATCATGATGATGATGACTGAGGAGTGACTGGTATGCTGGTAGTATTTTTTCTATCTTATGTTTTGTATGATAGTATTATCTGGGTGCGTGCACCCAAGACATCTTTTGTTGGTTCTGTACTCATACTATTTACTTTTCCGTATTTTAAATTTTAGTGCTAATTAGTTTATTTGAATAATTGTGTTGATGAATGGTTAGCTTTGATGTGTTTATGCTTTTGTCAAGAATGGTGGTAGTGCAGGAACAGGCGAGCACCGATATGGATGCTCCATGCTGTCTACATTCTTTTCGGGTTATCAACAACAGGGGAGTATTATCTCCTTTTTCGCACAAATAGTTAGCTATTTCATAAATGCTATCTATTTCTCACGTTGGGGACAATGTGACGTTTAAGTGTGGGGAGGGATTATATCTTGTTCTTCTTGTCCTCTCGTATATATATATATATATATATGTTGAAAAAATAACCTTTATAAATACATATATGTATATATTTATAATAAACATCAAGCCTAACTAATTTTTGACAAAAATAACTTGAGGCACGACAAACAGACGAGATACGAACATGTTTAATTCGTACACTTACACCCATTTCCTTCCGGTTACGTGAGCGTTTGAGCCTTAGAATAGATTACATTTCTTTGACATGCTTGCGAGTGAGCCGGATGTTTTGTGCAATTTAGAACTTGTCATTAGTATACTTGTTTAGATCAGATACGTGTGACACTGTACAAATATGATTGAGGCATTTAGGATACCCTTTTGATTTAGCCTTTTCTTTTCGTTCTATCTGTTTCCCGCACCCAAATATCATCCACTAGTTAACCATGTTGAACCTAATCCCGTGTTTTTTTTTCTTATTTACCACACCATTTCACCACTAAACCAAATAGCCTTTTTCTTTTAAACCTTTTGTGTTAAAACTCGGTTTAGGTTATTGTTTAACTAGTATTTGCATTGTAAATAGTTCGTTTTCGGGTATATCTATTTAGAACCCGTATGTTGATTATATCAGTCGTAGTTCAGTTGTATATATCATAGATATATATATGTTAAAAAAATCCAGAAAAATAGAACACCCTAAAATAGGGTGAATTAGCAGTGTTCGAGCAATTTTTAGAGTTTTAAAGTTAAAAGTTATATGTTTAGCTCGATTCAAAAAGAAAAATCGCCTATATTAGCATTTGTGTTGTACAGTTGTAGTAGTTGCTATTAGTTAGACATAACCGCCGGGTTTTAGCTGATTTGTCACTTAAATATCCATTCCGCAACCTTACCTTTTCCTAACATTACAACCCTTATAGGACCTCTTGATTTGTGCTTTTTCACACGTTAGTTGGTGAAGACTAGATCTTTTGACAAGCTTATGATATTGCACGATTCATTGTCTTGGCAATGGAGTGATTTACACATACACATTACACGTATGTATAATAAATAAAACCGAGTGTGTTTGTGAACATTGTGAGTCGTGTACGGGTTTGCGTGCTTGTAGATCAGAAGTGAGTCGTTTCTATTTAGTTATCTTATCTCCTGTTTATATATCTTTGTTGGCTTGTCTATTATCGTCTGTACAGGCTATATTTTGTCTTTGTTGCCACTTGGCGAGTTTTTCGTTTATTTTCTGTTTAAGTGTTTGATTGAGGACAAGAAAAGGTCAAGTGTGGGGAGGTTTGATATATGTTAAATTACACATATAAAAGTCCCCGTTTAACTCCCATTTTCATACGTTTTAGACCTTATACACAGGAATTGGTACTTATTTGGGTATCTTTACGATTTCAGGTCTTAAACGATGTCTCGAAATTTGAAAAGTGAGTGGCCACTCACAGAGGCCGAGCGGCCGCTCACAGGCCCTGTTCTTCTATAAAATGCCCATTCAGCTCACTGATCAAATGTTGGATCTTTGAGGAGCATTTTATGGCGATTTTTGGGGCTTTTGAAGTGCTGCATAGGCGTGGAACAAGCTCGGGAAGCCATCCGATCCATCCTTCATCATCCAATCCATCTCTTTAGCATTCTTATGGTTTGATCCTTTAAGCTTTCTATGATCCAAATTTGATTTTGTATGCTATTTTGATGTTTTTTTAGTTAATCGTACGCCTACGGGCAAGAACATTAGTATGAAGTATGTTAAACAATCATTTGTATAGTTAATCATGTCTTGTATAAATTTGGCGTTTTTCATGTTTAGATCTTGATGATCATAGCGCAACCTTGTTTCATTGTGGTTGGATTTGTAGTTGTATTTGAATGACTTTGATGATTGTCGAATGTGTTAGGCGGATAAATGTTGAAAAACCGTCCGTTTAATCGTCCGGTAGTAGACTAGTTAACTTGTTCATAAGTTTACGCCATGAAACTGTAACCGAGTATTGGTTTGGTTAAAGTAAGTCGAATAACGGTTAAAAATGCTTACCGGCACGTAAAAGGGTTTTAATAGCTTAATGGTTCCGTTACTGATCTTTGACACGATTAATGATATTTGGTAATTATTTTGGTAAAAATAGCGATCTTAGTAGATCTGTGTTCAAAGTTGGTAAAATGGAATAGGTTGTGAAATGGTCTGCTCTATGCTAGTTTAGGTGGCTGTATTGTGTATTCAGTATTGCTTTCCTGAATTAGTGAGGTTAGAATACTCTTAACATGTGACTAACTTATCTTTAGAAGATCTGCATGAGATCATATCAACTGCTCGCTAATAAACGACTTGAAGTGGTTAACGTGTGTATTCGTGTTAGCTTTCTGTATAGTTGTCATGTTAGGATGCCCGAAAGGGACACTAACTTTCGGACAATGGGATTGTTGATCACACGCCCGTATTTCTTATTATATGACATGCTAGGATTGGTATATTATAGTTTATATAGTTATATTTTCTATTTGGAGTCTTACATATGTTATTTAGATATTTTAGAATTAATTTAGTTATAAACAAACTTCCAACTATCTTTTCCTATTGGTAAATTGAGGACAGAGTTTTAGTACCATTTCTCCGTGCGCGTCCATGGATCGATACTTGGTTATTATCTGTACATTACTACATATATGACAGGGTACACTTGCCCTATTGTGTGTGTTTTAATATTAAGGTCTAAACCATTTTTATAAATATTAAAGCAGAAACGTGTGTTATTTCATTGTAAAATTATGTGTATACACGAACCACGTCAGTGCCTGGTAATAATAAGGATCAGAGTTATGATCATTTCATTGACATAACTTCAGGTTTTAACTCTGATTCTTATTCACCCAACTATGCTTTTGCAGCAAGTGGTGGTGACATCCAGGCATCTGATAACATATCCTTTGAGTATAATGACCTTCAATATTTTGACCCTGATGATTTGGAAGAAATGGACATAATTCAGCAATTGGCTCTGCTCAGTGTTAGAACTAACAATTTCTACAAGAAAACTCGCAGAAGATTTCTAGGGTTAACTAGCAGGTCAAAGGCGGGGTTGGATAAATCTAAAATTAAGTGTTATAAATGTCATAGACTTGGTCATTTTGCTAGGGAATGTAGGAGTCAACACGGTACACCTATAATTACCTATCGAAATCAAAGGCCATAGACAAACACTTATCAAGTTTCCCATAATACCCCTGGACCAAATGTGCAAAACACTGCTCATTTTGCACAGTCCTCATCCACTATTCCTTTCCATTATGTCTAAACCACTGTTCCTCAGATTCACTATGTTCAAACCCCTGTTGCTTAGGCACAAATGCCAATAACTGCTACTCCATCCTCTGCCCCTGCAGAGACCAGTCAACAGAGTTTCTTCACACAAGGCTTTGTTGATTGGAGCAGTTTACCAGATGAGTTAACAGATGGGAATTTTGCTCTTGTTGCCAAAGCTGAAAATGAACCAGAAAATTTTTGTTTCATGGCTATGGACACAATAGTAGAAGAAGTTGAATATGAGGATGTGGTATCTGAATCTGAAAATGTGACTAATGATATTGTTGATGCAGTAGTTCCAGATGAAAAGTCTGAAGAAGAGGTTGTGAATCTCTCAGATCCTTGGGGTGGAAATGATTGTGAGTGCAAGTGTGATTGTGCATTGATGGCTGCTGTAAGGTATCTCCTCAAATCTTAAATGATTTGTGTTCAAACAAATGTGTAATAGCATTTGCTAACATTAAAGAGGCGAATGAAAACCTTAGGAAGAAAATATTAGATGATGAAGTTCAATTTGAAAAACATTCAAAAGAGTTAAAATCAAAATTGACTGAAAAAGAATATGAAATCAGCAGTTTAAAACATGAAGCAACTATAACCAAATACCAGCTCCAAACTATGATAACTAAATATCAGAGTTGTAAAAAGGAGCTTGAGTCCACCCAAGTTGAATGTGAAAAATGGGTGGAATCATGTAAAGGTTTTGAGATGCTCCTCAAAAAACAGACCAAAAGTCATGTGAAATTTGGTTTTGGTTTTGAAACCACTGCTCAAGCTTTTCAAAACACTGACAAAAGGGAACCAAAGTTAGTTGAGGTTGTTCCAACTAATCTGGAGGGTCAAGAAATTAAAATCACTGAACCTAATGGCAAGAAAATTATTCTTGAAAAACCTGAGGGTTCCTCATCATTTACTAAACTTGAAAAGTATGAGTTTAAACCTACTTGGTCAGATGAGTGTGATACTCTTGAAAACTTCAAACCAGTTGGTTTCAAAACCCCTGATGGTAAGAAAGCACCACAGGAAAATGTCATTCCCTTGAAAGATCTTCCAGCAGATGCCCAAACATCTGCTGAAAGGAAGGTTGAAGAAGGGAAAAATAAAGAAAACGGTGAACACTTGTTTTGTGATTTCTGTGAAAAGAAGAACCATGTTACTAAAAACTGTTTTCTTCTAAAATCATATGATATCAACAAAGGAACAAGTGTGTGTGATTCTAAAGCCACATGCTCAATATGTGGTAAAAAGAATCACAAAACCAAAGAGTGTCTTTACCTCAAAAATTTTGATGTCAAAATTCAAGAGTATAAGGCTAAAACTCAAGCAAGTCAAGTGTTTAGTACTCCAAAAGGAAAGCCCGAACAGAGTTATGCACCAACTCAAACATCTGTTACCAAAAGTCTTGAAACATCTGCTCCCAGGAATGTCCAAGTAATAAATGCTCCACCCTCAAACAAGTACCCAAGAGGATATGGACAACCACCTTGTCATAGTCTGTCACATGTTTATGAAGAACCCAAGAGGCCTTCAAAACCAAGAGTGAACAGAAATCCTTATGGTTACTATCATCTGATAGGAAATGGTCAAACATCTGTTGCACCAAGTGTTGACATACAAACACTGGCAAATGGTCAGCAACAGCTGTTGAACTTGGTTTAAAAACTAGTTCAAACCACTGATCATTCTCCTATGCTTGAGGCTGAAAAGTCTGGGAACCCATCCAAAGCCAACTTGGCTTTGGACACTCACCAAAACTAATCCATTACTGATGTGCAGGGAGCTTCTGTGTGCTTAGATAGTCTATGGTATGTAGATAGTGGAGGCTCCAGGCACATGACAGGATGTAGAGCCCTACTTCTGGACTTCTTAGCTCATGGAGGGAGTGATATATCTTTTGGTAATGATTCTAAAGGTAAAGTATTGGGTTCAGGGACTGTAACTCAAGTTTGAAAATGTCAATCTTATTGATAATATTAAATTTAATCTTCTTAGTGTCTCACAAATGAGTGACAAAGGCTATGGGTCATTCTTCACTAAGAAAACTTGTAAGATTATTGGGCCAAAAGTGGTTAAAAATATTGACACCATCATAGCTAAGAGCAAAGCATAACTTGTTGCTCACAGGAGTGGCAATGTGTATGTAGTTGATATGTTGAAGGATAATCCTATGGCAAATGTCTGTCTGTTTTCTGCTGCCTCCACTGAAGAGATAGAATTGTGGCATAGGAGACTTGGTCGCACCAACCTTCAAACTATCAACTCACTCTCCAAATAAAGCCTTGTAAGAGGTCTTCCATCAAAGGAATTCAAATGTGATGAGCATTGTGTTTCCTGTTTGAAAGGAAAACAACATAAAAGCTCTTACAAATCCATTGATGAGTCCAAAACAAGTCAATGTCTTCAATTGTTGCACATGGATTTGTTTGGCACAGTTAAAATTATGAGTCTAAGAAGAAAGAGATTGTCTTGTCATAGTTGATGATTTTTCTAGGTTTACATGGACTTACTTTTTACACTCTAAGGATGAGACTGCAGGTATTTTAAAGGACTTTTTCATCAAAGTTGAAAAACAATATGACTTGCTAGTAAAAGTGTTTAGAAGTGACAATGGAACGGAGTTTAAAAATATGAAGTTGGATGATTTCTGTGTGTCAAAAGGAATGTGAGGCAGTACAACATTCCAAGAACACCAGAACAAAATGGGGTGGTTGAAAGGAAAAACAGAACTCTCATTGAGGCTGCAAGAACTATGCTAGCAGATTCTAGTTTGCCATTGTCCTTCTGAGCAGAAGCTGTAAACACTGCTTGCTATGTTCAAAACAGAGTTTTAATTAACTCTAGACATCAAAAGACTTCTTATGAAATTTTGTTCAAAATCAAAACACTGATATCATTCTTCAAAATCTTTGGCTGTCCATGTTTCATCTTAAATCTTAAAGATTCCATTTCAATATTTGCAGCCAAAGTAGATTGTGGGTATTTTCTGGGATATTCTTCTACTGCCAAGGCCTATAAAGTGTTTAACACAAGGACTAGGACAATAGAAGAAACTCTGAATGTAAAGTTCAATGAACTTTCATCCTTAAAAATCCCAGTAAATCCTGCTGAACTGTTTGATTTAGAAAAATTTATATTTGAAGATATTACTTCTAAACCTAACAGTGCAGGTATTCCACAGTCTCTACAACAAGATAACAGATTTGATGTTGTGATTCCAAGTCACTACAAAGTCACTTCTGCATCAGGGGGAGCAGATGCTCAAAACATTTGTCAAAACTCTACCACAGCTGTGTCATCCACTGTTGACCAGTCTTACCCTCAAACCACTTCCTCATCCAGTTCAACCACTGTTCAAACATCTATAGACAAAAGTTCAACCTCCATTGACAAAAGTCAGTCCAACTTTACACCACTTGGACTCATTACCCCACTTCCATTTCAAACATCTGTTGGTACTACAGAAGTGCAAACAGATGTTACAACAACAGAGTCACCAAACCTCTGTCCCTCACCTCAAAATGCCATCATACCATACCAGGGGGATTTAATCTACCTAAGAGCTCATCCACCAGACCAAATCATTGGCAACATCAGAGAGGGAGTGCTCACAAGGAGCCAATCCTCAAATATCTGTCTTTTTGCAGGCTTTCTATCTCTCACACAACCTGTTAAGTACCAAGAGGCACTGAAAGACAATAGTTGGGTAGAAGCCATGCAGGAAGAGCTCCTTCAGTTCAAAAGAAAACAAGTATGGGAACTTGTACCACTGCCAAAGGATGTCTGTCCAATTGGCACAAAGTGGGTCTTCAAAAACAAAACTGATGAAAGGGGCATAGTTGTCAAAAACAAAGTCAGGCTTGTGGTTCAAGGCTTCAGACAAGAAGAGGGGATAGACTATGTTGAAACCTTTGCTCCTGTAGCTAGGCTAGAAGCTATCAGACTCTTCCTAGCCTTTGCTGTCAACCACAACATCAAGGTGTATCAGATGGACATCAAATGTGCATTCCTTTATGGCAAAATTCAGGAGGAGGTCTATGTATGTCAACCACCTAGTTTTGAAGACACATTCCATCCTGATCATGTTTGCAAGCTCAACAAAGCTTTGTATGGACTGAAACAAGCACCAAGAGCCTGGTATGAAACTCTTTCCACATTTCTCTTATCCATTGGTTTCACAAGAGGTAAAATTGATAAAACTTTATTTCTAAAATGAAGAGAGAAAGATTTAATGATTGTTTAAATATATGTGGATGACATCATCTTTGGATCCACATGTAATAAAATGTGTGAAGAGTTTAGGGAACTCATGACAACAGAGTTTGAGATGAGTGCTATGGGTGAACTTCAGTGCTTCCTTGGTCTCTAAGTGAAGCAGCTGCAAAATGGGACATTCATTCACCAAAACAAGTATGTTAAAAACTTACTAACAAGATTTGAGATGAATGATTGTAAGCCATGTAGTACACCCATGAGCACAGCCAAGCTACTCACTATTGATGACAAAGATGATCTGGTTGATCAAACACATTAGGGATGCATGATTGGGTCTTTATTGTACCTAACTGCATCATGTCCAGATATTATGTTTGGCACTTGTGTCTGTGCAAGATCCCAGGAATCACCTAGAAAGTCAAATCTTATTGCTGTGAAAAGGATATTCAGATACTTAAAAGGTGCTCCCACACTTGGTATCTGGTATCCTGCTAATGGAAACATTGAGCTTTCAGGTTACTCAAATAGTGATTTTGCTGGCTGCCACACAACAAGGAAGTCCACATCAGGTGGGTGCCAATTTCTAGGGAATGCCTTAGTCTCCTGGTAAAGCAAAAAAGCAAGCAGCTGTTTCAACCTCAATAGCAGAGGCTGAATACATTGCTGCTGCAAGCTGTACAGCCCAACTCATGTGGCTTCAAAATCAAGTACTGGATTTTGGTATAACTGTACTAAGGACTCCACTCATGCTGGATAGACAAGCTACGAAAAATATCATCAAAAATCCAGTCTCTAATTCAACCACAAAGCACATCGACATCAGACACCATTTTGTAAGAGATAGCTATGAAAAAGGTTTGATTTCTCTGCACCATGTTCCAACGGAGGATCATCTGGCAGATGTGTTGACAAAAGCTTTAGACACATCTACCTTTGAAAATATGATCTCTCGGATTGGTATGCTAAACATGGATTAACAACAAAAGTATTTTCTTAAATAAAAAAACATTAAAATGTTTTCAGAAAATCAAAATTCATCCTTAAAAATAGCTTTTGGGTTGAAAAATCTATTAAAGATATAACAACCACTGTTTCATCCACTCCATCATTTGTTGGTTGAAAAATCTGTTTCAAACATCTGATCAGATAAAACAACTGTTTTCCACTATATATATATATCTATATAATAAAAAATATATATAATTCAACATCTGTTTGCATCAGTACTTTGGCAACCTTCAACAACTGTTTGCCACGTATGCTCCATCAGATGTTTGCCTCGTTTGCTATAAAAACAGAGCTTTGGCCACATCAGCGGTTTCATCGGAGGCTATAAAAACCCTGTTTTCCCTAACAGTTGTTACACTGTCTCATTGTATTCAAAATACTGAAACCGCCTTCTTCAGCCTCAAACCCTCATACAAATTCCTTCAATCATTCTACTCGAACTCCATTAAAATGGGTCTTCAAGCAAAAGCCCCTCATAATTACCTTCCTTATCTGGTTAAAATAGATGAAAACACTCCGTTCTACACCACCATTGACGTCTTCCTCTAATCAAAATACTTGTCAATCCTCACCGCTGATGCACCCATATATATTGATACTCTTCAAGAATTATGGTTAAAAGCTGAGTTTCTACTACAAGACAAAAAGTCTACAACCATTATTTCAAAAATTGGAGATACAAATGTCACCATAACCCCCCCCCCCAACTCATATCCACAACATTCTCTCTAAACGACTTGGCAGGTATGGATTCTTTTCCTAAGGCTGAACGTCACACAGAGTTTCAAGGAAAGGGTTATGATTCATAGATGACTGAATCAACACTTTATAAAATTTTTTTCCCACCAGTCATGAAATTTTTCTTTCATACACTCCTTATTTGTCTCTCTGCTAAAACCACATCTTTCAATGAAAATCCCATTGAAAGTTCAGTACTTGGGATATGCAATGTTATCAGAATCTGACTACAATCTATCCCAGGCTCTGTTTCTGGATTTAGTAGCAAATGTGAAGGGAGTCAAGTCTGCGTCTAACAATGTTTTTCTCTTGTACCCAAGTCTTTTAAGTGTTATCCTACAAAAGGTTTTACCTGAAAAGGATTTTTAAAAGGGAGAATTTCTTCAAATGAAGAGTCTCTCTCAAGAAACTTTTACAATAATGTTGGGTCTAAATACCCAAGAAAAAGTATCAAAAGTTAAAGTTTCAAAAACACAAGCAAAGGGTGTTAAGACAACAAATGTTGTCAAAACCTCTGTTGCTGAGCTGTGAAACCCACACCAGCCACTTCCAAAAGGAAACATCCATCCACAAAACCCCCCAAGAAATCTAAAAAGGGTCCTCTGGAAGATGAGATACCGGAGGTAAACCCTGTTGTAGCACAAACGCAACAACAAACCACTGTTGATACTTCCTCTCAATAGTTGGATATATCTCAACCCAGCCAAACTCCTCATGAATCCTGACAAAATGATCATGTTGTAAGCCAATGGGACACACATCAAGAGGCATATGAGTCACTTGAACATATGTTCAAAAGCCCTTCTCCCGGGGCTGCTTCTCTTTTCACTCCTCCACCTTCACCATCACATGTTCTCCCAACCATGCAACCATTGTTCGAAGCCATTGACAAAACTCAGGACAATCCCAGTTCCTCTCCATTACCTATCACTGAGAGTATACACCAACAAGTGAATAGGTCTGAGAAAAGTCAATTGGTTAGCCCACGAACAGAGGAGGCTACACCCCTTGATTTACATGTAACTCAAGGTGGGTTTTCAAGTGAAGCAGCCACTACTGATGTAGAGACCTTTGTCTCACAACAGGACAGTGGTTCCATCCCTAAGACTTCCTTGAAGGCAACAACTGATGAGGCCACTATAGTGACCCCAAAATCAGTTGGAAGTCCCCATAACCAAGACAAAGGGGCATCTGGTTCTTATTCTATGGACTCACCTCCTAGGACTGAACCAGTTACAACTACCACATCTGGTAGGAATCCAGATGATCCTATTAACTTAGGTGATGGGTTAAAATACCAGGAACTGACAGAGAGAGTTCAATCCATTAAAACATCTGTTGCTGATATCAAGACTGATCTCAAGACAATAATGGAGTCTTTGGTTGTTCTCACTAAAAGTCAACCATCCAAAGAAGACATTGCTAGTGAGCTATGGAAATCTATTAGCCCCATCATCATAGCTCATCGAAAAATAGCAGACTAAACGCATGAAACATATATGACTCAAATCAGAACCATGGTAGATGCTAGGTACACAGATACCCAAGCGGACATTAAAGCCATCAAAGATCATCTGCTGAAGACCACAGGCTCTGCCCCCACAACTATCTTAAGAGATGAAGATGATGATGAATTCACTGATCAAACCACTACTAATGCTGAATCTGCCAAAGCCGGTAAGGCAAAAGAAATTCATAACTCTGCCAATATCATTGCTGAAGAGGCTGCTGAAGCTAAGCAAAAGAGAACTGATACTTTGGAAGTCAAGGCAGAGGCTCTAGTACAAAAGAAACAAGAGCAACAGCAAGAAGTTGAAGATGTTGGCTCCTCCAAAATTAAGAAAATGCCTGCAAAACATGTTAGGCAACCACCATCCAAAACCAAAAAATCTGCTCCTAAAACATCTGCTAGAACCACTGCTACCACCAAAACATCTGCTACCACCACATCCACTAAACCAACCACTGAACCCACTACAACCACCACCAATACACCACCTACAACTATGCCACCTACTTCACCACTACAACTCCAAACATCTGCTGGTACTACACAAGTGCCAACAGATGTTAATACATCCACTACTACTCAAACACCATCATCACCTCTGATCCTGTACAAAAGGAAGAGAAAGTCAACCTTTGTGGTACAACATAAGAATATAGAAACCACACCACCTCCCACTTCAACACCTAAATCTGCACCTATTCCAGCCATTCCACTTACATCTTTCTCACTACACACTTCCCATTTTACTTCCCATAGACCATCACCATCCATCACACCATTGGCTGCTCAGTATCCTCTTGAGCTTGATCTACTCAAGGGGAAAATTCAATCCTTCTACAATACTGAGGATCCATCAGAAAGAACCTTCCAATCTCTCCCAAATTTTCTTGTTCCCAGAAACATAGAACAATACTTGAAATTTAAATCAGAACAGACAGATTTGATCATCAAGGAGAGATGCAAAGGGAAGGATGACAGGACTGCTCAGGGCATCCATTCAGCAGAGCTTAGAAAATTGAGAAGGATTGAAGATTTTGCTAAGACCCTGAGCAATTTCATGTCAAACATGCCACTCAGCAGTGATTTGGAAAGGGTAGCTAGGGAATCTATTCTTGATCAGATCTTGGCAACCATGCCTTACAAAGCAACCAAGAAACAATTTGCAGGCTGGACCACTCATGCCCTTCAAGAAGAACTTTATAGAATTGAAGAGATGACCAAGAATCCTACTCTAAAAGCCTCAACCCCTGATTTAAGAAAAGGCAGAGACCCAGCCAAGCTTTGAAGTATAAAAGAATGAGGTAAGATATTGTGGCTGCTAAGTATGGATAAATGAGGTCTGTTGCTAGATGGTCTGAGCTGAGGCTGGTTGAAACTTACAAGAAACTTGAAGAGAATAGAAAAACAGATCCCACTCTACCAAGAAAACCAATTTACTCTGATGCACCAGTGGCTAAAAGATCTCAACAGGCCTTTACACTTGACAGCTTACTTGAAACATCTGACCCATCTGTTGCTGCCAAAGGACAGTACAAAAGGCAGAAGGAGATGTCAGAAGAAGATCAAAAGAAGTTTGGTGATACATTTGTAAAAGAGGGAATCTTAAACCAAGTCCACTACTTTTCTGATCCCATTTCTGAAGAACTCAGAAGAATCATTGGGATACCTCCATCACCAAACTCATCCCAAATAAATCTGCAGCTCAAGAAATCCTCAGGTTCAAAAATTCTAAAGTGGAAGGTCAACAAGGACACCCACGAATTGACTCTGCTCAGATCTGATGGAGAAGCTCAGATGATCTAAAAAGCCAAAACATACTATATTTGATCCATAATAAAATCAGTGTTTTCAAGTTACTTCTCCCAAAAGACTGTTGGCTTCTAACAACTGTTGTTCCCCTAACAACTTCTAGAGTACAAGTGCTAATCACAAAGTGCTGATTGAAGAAACAACCGCTGAAGCTAAAAGACTGTTGAAGACAAAGATTGTTGGAGCCAACAACACTTAGGCTCCAACAGAGGATAGAAGCATCAGAGTTTTGCCCATCAGCTGTTTAGTCACCAGAGCTTACAATGTAACAGTGTCTGTATTCAATAGTTGTTTTATGTTGTTACTTATCTGTTAGATGTCACTGTCTTAGGTGATGTCAGTCGTAGGTCATCAGTGGTTTAGTTTGTCTATAAATAGAACAGTGCATGTACTGTCCTCTTTATCACTCCAAACATTCTCTCAGACAAACAATTAGTGAGTGATCAGGCCGAGGGGGAGTAATTGTGTAATCATTGTTTAATCATTCGAGTAATGAGAAGCTTTTGATTCGAAAACAATTATTCTCTTTGTTTTGATTTATAGTTAAATATTCCGCTGCACTTTCCATATTTGTTTAACTTCATTCATATTTCATTTACAAACAATCAAAACAAATCAAACTCAGATCCTAACAATCGGTATCAGAGCTTGGTCAATTAAATTCGATCTAAACAATCAATTTAATATAAACAGATCAGCTCACAATCATTGATATCGTTTGTTTGTCGGATTGAAAACAGAGTAATAGTTTATTTACGTTCAAAGTTTTATAAATAGCCTTTGTAATACAAACAATCAGAGAATGGCTTCATTCAATCACGATCCATTTAACACTGGCATGAACAACAAGCCACCGATGCTTGTCAGATCTGAATACAATATCTGGCAACGTCGGATGAGCCATGTTCTAGCTCAACATAATACTGGGTGTTGGAAGTCGGTTATCTTCGGACCACATGTTCCGACGGTGCCGAGTACCGAAGATACCAAGATTCAATAGCCAAAGAAATTGGAAAACTACTACGAGCAGGATTTTCAAAAAATTGAGTTAGATGCTAAGGCCTTCAGTATTGTGGCCATGGCTCTACCAAATGATATCATGCTAGACCGTTACACTGTAACAGTGCAAAGGAGTTATGGGATGCTTTGAAACAACAATTTGGTGGGACTAAGGAGGTTATTGAAAACAACCGTGAAATTGAAACACTTTTAAAAGTTGGTTACTGTTTACAAAGTTACCGATATTATGTTTATTTATTTTGCACTAAGTTAAAATCCCATATAGGGTATGTTTGGCAAGGAGCTTTTAAGAGCTTTTAGAAGCTTCAAGCTTTTAAGAAAAAGCTCCTACTCAATAAAAAGCTTTGTTTGGTTGATGGAGCTGGAAGCTTTTAGGTTAGGAGAAAAAGCTCTATAGTGAAAAGCTAATAGTACTAGTGTTTAAGAAAAAAACTCTACTAGCTACAATCTTTTAATTAGTAAATGACACAAATACCCATTCTATTTTAAAAATAAAATAAAAATCTTCCTTACAAGCTTTTAATTATACCCATTTTGGTCATTTTATACATTTCATTAAAAGCTCCAACTACTCTGCCAAACACCAAAATATATTTAAAAAGCTTACATCTACTAGCTACGAGCTTCCAGCTACTAGCCACCAACAAGTTTTGCCAAACATACCCATAATACACGAGCTAAGTAAATATACTTTTTATGTATCAAGTAATAAAAGAAACAGGCAAAGAAAAGGAGGCGTTAATGCATATATACAATCCAAATGAAAAGAAGGTTACCTGGGAGGCTGGGAGCATCAACCCTTGTCCACCAAACACACCCAATAAAAACTCACACCAAAACACACACTTGGCGCTACACAGACCCACCCCTTGACTCGCATATCCACCAAACACACCCACGGAAAATTATTCATATCAACCCTTGTCCCCGCTCGTATGACTTCGAGTATATTGACTGCAGCTATATTCATATATTACGCATAGAAATGAAAAATTGAACACGAAGCGAAGAATAACAAGAAACGACTATGAATGGCCTGGATACACTACATATTCTTTACTAAACCATAACCCAAACCAAAACTCACTCCAAAACACATGCAACCCCCCATCCTGGCATCCATATTCATCAAAACACATGCGCACCAAGAACACTAAGATATAGACTAGCCCCCTAATATAATTCCAAGATACCCGCCCCAATTACATTTTGATAGTAAAAATACAGTCTCCCAACCAAACTTGTAAATTGGGAATCTCGTCTTTCGTTCTAAATTTCATCCATAAATAGGTGGTTTCTTTAATTTCTTCTACTATTTTTGCAAACGATAGTGGCTTTCCTTTGAACACCCTTTCATTTCGATGTGTCCATATTTTCCAGAAAGTCGCCAAGGTGATTGCTACGGTTACGTTCTTTTGTTTCTTGTTCACCTGCATTTTTTTGGTTTGTGATAACACTTCATTGACAGAAGAGGCGTTTGACAATGTATTTTCTTTTAAACCAAGCCCTAATAGACCACCAAATCGATCCTGCCATAATACATTCAGTTGCCACAAGTTTCAGCCTCAATACTGCAGCAAGGACACAAGTTGCCACCCACGTTGACTCCTCTTAAAATCCCTAAACCTAAAAAGCAACCATTCAAACGGCCAGAGCAGGCCCCAACACAAACTTTTGTCAAATTACAAAATGCTTCAAAGCAGATTGGGAATTTATATTATGAAAAAAATAAAAGAAATTGACAGAGTTTCTGAAGTTAAAAGAGATGAAGTTCCTGTGTGACACCCGCCATATTTGACTTAACATTTTACAAACTTATAAGTCTACCTTAGCGGGAAAATTTTTATTAACGTACTTAACTGGGTTAGTTGAGTCAGGTTATCTTACATATTGTCCAGGGTTCAATGATCTGGAGGATCATTGGTGTCATTTTATGTACACACGAGTCTTGAGTCCCGTTGTTGGTGAATTACATGAATTAGATTAAGTGTTATGCATAGATTGATTCATATATAGTGTATTATATGCAAATACGTGTTTTAACGGTGTTTAGATGATTATCCATGATTATATATGCTTAATTTGTGTTAGGATGTGTTAAAACGCGTTAAAACGACAAAACTGGAAAATATGGAATAGACCAAGTCTGGTTCGCCCTTAAGGGGGTCGAACCTGATCATCTGCATGTTAAAAAACCACATTCGACCTCATTATTGCCTCATGCGACCCCTGCGAGGGTCGAACCTGCAGACACTATAAATACCACACTTTGTCATTTTTCATCATTTCACAAACCCTAAACCCCTCTAAATACTCTCTTTCGACTTTAATCACTGGGAAGGAGTTTTTTAGCTTGTTTTTCACAATCTAACCCTCTATATCATAACAAGTGAAGATCTAAGGTGTGTTCTTCATCCAAAATCCTTTTTGAGCAATTTTAATTCGTTTTCATAAAACCCCAAAGTTCCAGATCAGATCTAAGACAACTTTTATGATTAAAAACCTTTCTAACACTTTTCTAAACAAAACCTTATCATAAAACATGAGTTTTCTTATGGATTAACATTTGTTAATGATCCTTTGTATTGTTTTATGTATTGTTTGATGTTTGTATGTTGTTTAGATGTTCTAGAGATGTTCTAGGACTGTTATAAATGATGAGTTTTGATTATCGTAGGTCACGAGTTATCTTTTGCTCATTTTGGGGATTTTGATAGATTAGGGATTAATTCATGATGTTGTTATGGATAATATGATTAGGGGTTTTGTTTCACATGATAATACGAGCATAATAGGGTGATTGTTGAATGATTTCATAAAAGTTTCCAAATTGGGTAAAGTTTTCATGCATGATGTGACATCTCCATAATTTTGCCATTTTGGGTAAACATTAAAACGAACTAATTTTGGAAAAAAATTAGTAGGGTTTCGTGGGGATATGTTATTCATACTTGACTGCTGTGTTTCATGATGTTTCGTGATGTTTACGGATGATTTTGATGCATTTTAGGAGTTTGGGATTGCTGAGGGGTCGAACCTGGCTTCATTCGACCTACTTGGGGTCGAATGAGGATGTCCATGGTCGAACCTAGCATCCCATTGGTCGAACGTGATTCAGTTTGGTCGAACGAAGTTGATTTAGGTCGAATTAACACATGTTAAGGTCGAATGAAGATGTGTTAAGGTCGAATGAACTTGTATTTGGTTGCATGAACTTATGAAAGGGTCGAATGAACATATTTTGGGTCGAACCAAGCTCATTGGGGTCGAACCTAGCTTATTTCCCTTCTGCTTCGACCCAACTGCTTCATATGTGCGATTTTTGATACAAACTAAGTATTTTATGCTTGAACCTTACATGTAATCTATGTGTACTTGATTAGTTTGTATAATGGGTCATCAACGGGATGTCGAGTCGGTCTAGTGTGTCGGTTTAACAGTCAAACACGTTTTCAAGTATACTTAGTCATGATTTGGACAATCGGGGACTAGTTAACCTTAGGGTTATTAGTCAAAACACTTATGCAAACTTTATTGATAGATCTCCGGTATTTAGGATTATCAAGGCTTGTATTTTATTCTTATTTTAAGAACACAAACTAAGGTGAGTGTCACAGCCCCATCCTTTACTGTTTTCAGAACTTTTGGGGGAGAAACATGCGGTACAAACTTTCTTACTTTAGACCAACATATTACATTATATCACATGGATACTTAGTGACTCTTATTTCATCGGTAAAGTCCTCTAAATTCTTAGTGAACCATTAATATGTGGATACATAGCGAAGAAAGTGTGAATAGATCTATTGGGCCTGGCAAGCCCCACTCGGGCCGACTTGAGGTCGGTGGCGGGTGCATATTTGTCCTATATCTTACGAAACCGGGTGATGAACCGGTGACGAGTTTGAGGCATTCTAAACGTTCATCAGTGGTTCACGACACTAGAGTATCATGTAACGATGTCTAGCTAGCATCAGGTTGTTACAAACTTTTGCAAACTTTATCTCTGTGACTCACTGGCACTGTATGTGTTGTCTAACTTCGCATGTTTTCTCAGGTCGCTAAGGTAGCAGGGAGTCTTAGGCGCATTGGAGTCGCACTGCGTCTAGTCTTGCATACATAAGCAAACTGGGTTGTGTTTGCATTCATACTTTTGAACTTTGGTTTTGTAAACATTTTAAGCTTTCGGTGTTATTGTCTGTTTTACTTTTAAACTTATAAACTGCGTGGTTGGTACTTCTATGTACTTTTTATGACATATAGTTGTCGTTAATTGTGACCGTTGACTTGGATCCTGGGGATGTCCTGGCTGCTCTTATGCTGCATCCAGATATATGTTGACCTAGGCATAGTTAGGACGTCTTAAAAGAGCAATAAGGAAATGCCAAAACCCAAATTCTTAAAGAGAATTCAAGCTAAAGGCACAAATCAAAAGCCTAAAGCAATAATCATACCGAAAATTTGGTATTTGCCCTAATCATGGTTGAGAATCAATTGGCCTCTCTGTTGCATCCAGATATATGCAGACCTGATCACCAATGATCTTGACCTTGTAAAACATACAGATGTCAACAATATACTCACCTATTATGAAGAAGCTTTCTGTATACTTTGCTCGCGAAGGTATGTCATAATTTGGGACACACGGTTATTTCACTATAATACACATTAAGAAAATCAGAAAAAAGTAAAGAATTTGAAGACGCGTGTGTATGTCTGTTTAAGTGGATAAACGATATTGGTAATCGTCTTGGACTGCTTTCTGACACTTTATTAAGTTAATCAGAACAAATATACTAATGGTGTGTTGTAGTTTGACAAAGTTGATATGATCTCTTGCACATGATTTTCACAAAAAGATGCATTGTAAATAATTTAAGGTTTATTTTAATTTGTTTTTCTTTTATAAATAATTGAACATTCTTAAAGATTGGCCTATTCTTGAAGGAAATTCAGGTTTTGAGAATTTAAAATGGAAGTACACGGATGTACTTGGTGTTCATGTGAATGTTGGACCCTCTATTGCATACATTGTTTGCTCGCAAAATTATGAGAATTTGCAGATTTGATTCAAATCAAGAAACAGAGGTTGATAAAGAATGAAAGAGTTCCAATTGCTGACAAGCATGAATCGCCTCAATGACAAGATGTACATGAGTCAGAAGAACCAGAAGTGAACCATCCTTTGAAAATGAAGGTACAACTGAAGAAGTACCTGTGAAGTTGCTTGAAAAAGAAGTTTGACAAAGAAAAGAGATATAAGAATCCTCTTCTCACATTCTCTTTTAGCAAGATGTTCAAGCATAAGCTGATGATAATTAAGTTGTGAAGCAACCACCGAGAGAAGAACAAAGAACCCAAGATTGGAAGATCAAGATATGAAGTTTCTTCCTACTGAGCCATGATAAAGACAACATAAACCTAGGGAGATATTGTAAAGCCCTGAAATTGTGTAGGTTTATGCTTGTCTTTATCAAGCACGTTTATTATTATTGGGCTTAGTTTAGCTATTGAGCTTGGGTTACGCCATGTGGACCAAGACATTAATGGACATATATAATGCTATGTTTACATCATAATTACGGTTAAAACACTTCACATGTGTAACTCTCTAGCCACCTAGAGAGGTTCTTAAAAGAAACACCTTGTACCAAACAATCTTGAAGATTGTGTGCAAGGTGAAGCAGCAATAAAATCATTTTCATCGTTTTGCATCTTTTGTTCTTCGTCATTTAATCGGTTTTCCGCATTCTTTGAGTGGTTTGAGTGATATCTAGAGCATCTTGGACTTGCATATTATATACATCTTAATACGATTTATTTATTCTTCATTTTTTTAAATCAAGAACCTAAAAAGTAAAATGTTATGTAAAAAAAAGAAAAAGGACAAAGCAACGCCTTTTAGCTTTATCTAAAAATAGTACTTAACAAAAAAAAACATTTGTAGACAAAGGGGTTTCGAACCCACATCTAAAAAAACAAAGGTGTCGCTTTTACCACTAAAGTACAATGACCTTTCAAATTGTAGTTATAAAAGTTTTAATCGAATTTTGTAAAAAACAATTTAACAAATGGGGCCCTAAAAGTTTGGGGTTTAAAGCCATAGCTTTAAAATAATTAGGCTTGAGTCAGACCTGAGTTTGATTTAGCTAGATGGCAGGTTGATTGTTGTGTGGGTTAATGAAATAGCTCAAGCTGAGAAGAAGAATGGTGATTCTGGGTTTTAAAGGGTTAAGAGGTTGAACCTTTGGCTATACGGTGTGGTGGCATGGAAAGAGTTGTGAAGTCCTTCAACGTCAGCTTACCACCCCGTGCCTAGCGTGGGGCATATCTTGTGGGAGATATCAGTCGGGGCGAGGCAACAATCTAAAATGATGGGCACTATTTTGATTCGGGGACGGTTACGGTGAGAAAAATGTTACCGTTGGTCCCCCCAACGTTTGTTTTTTAAATTAAACCAATTAACACTATTTATATCATCTTTTCTCTATTACCTTATTAAGGACCAAAGATGCCCATTATGGTAATTTTACACTAACTTTAAGATGGGAGTTGGAAGGGTTCTTTATAAATATGTAATCTTTAGTCATTTTATTCCAATTATGCCCTTTGTGTACAACATGTAATGCTCATTGTATATATGTGTACTTCACACTCTTTATCCTTTCCACATGTAACCCCTACATAAATTTCTTTAAAACACAATATATCTCTTCATAAGTTTCATTTCATAATTCATAATAGCAAACGATCAGATGAAAGGAATCGAGATATAACCCCCATTGGCTTTAAATGCTGATTTCATTAAAACTAATCGGCCCTTCATAATTTTTTTCAGAAGAGCAAACGTTCAGAAGAGGCAAGAGAAATATAACCCCCAAACGCTTTGAATGTTGGTCTTTAATTCATCCTTACTATGAGTTATCAACCTAGGGTTTATATATAATGAATCAATTGCCAATTAACACTCCCAATCATCCATAAATTACCCTTCTGTTTTGGATGATCAAAGACTGATGACGGCGGTGGCAGTTTTAGATGATCTGGCTTCACGTGAGAGCGGCTTTGGAAGTGAGTATGAGGGGGGTTGCTCTCAAATTCAGAGAAGTCAGAAGGTGATGCCAAAGAAGCAGAGCTGGATAAGAGTAAGGTAATATGTTTGGAATTAACCCAATGTTTTTCTTTTGGTAAACTACAATGAGTAGAATAAACATTTACGAGTCTTTTTGTTTGTTGTTCAGAAAACACAGCAGGGGGTGGCAAACAAGGTGAACCTCTCAAGAAATTAGACAAGGACAAGTTTGGTGATGAAGCAAGACAAGCTGGCAAGGCTGAAACAACTGCTACCCATGTTTAATTAATCAAAGCTTACTTTGCAAACTATGGACTTTTTTACAGTTTTGTTATATGAGATTGTTTACCAAGGGTCTGTTTGTTTTTTTCTAAGAAGCACTGCTGATCTCTTTTGTCTGCACCATGCAGACGCGTGCAGACGTTTGGGGTCTACAGATTGTTTGTTTTTTGGAAGACCTTTCACTCAAAAAGGTCTTCCTGACCTCTTCTTGGTGCAGACTTGTTTCAAGGTCTTCTAAGATCTTCTCCTCTTCTTTTCTCCTCACCCACCACCACCGTCCACCACTACCTCGGTCCACCACCACTGTTCACCACCACCACCTACCATCCACCACCACCGTCCACCACTACCACCACCACCACCACTTTCCACCACGGTCCACCACTACCACTACCACCGTCCACCACCACCACCACGGTCCACCACCAGACTGCTGTAAATATCAATTTATTTAAATCTTAGTTTATTTCAGCAGCCTGCAGACGTTAACAAACAAACAGTTTTCTTCTTGCAGACTGCAGACCTTTGGTCCACCTCTTCTCCTGCATATGTCTGCAGATGTGGTCCGCAGACTGCAGACCTTTTTCTACAGAAAAAACAAACAGCACCCAAGTGTTTAGTTCTTCTTTCATTTAACAATAATTATTATTTTCTTTGAGAACAATAGACGTCGGAAATTCCATACTTGAAGACCTTCGTATGTACGATTGATCAATTCGACCTCCGTAACAATCATTAATGATACATGTAGGACATCTATGTGTTGTTGATGTGAGTAACAATAATATATGTAACATTATTTTAATTTTTTTTTATTTTTAAAAGTGTTATGATGTGTATTTTTTGGTAGTGTGTACAATACATGTGAACTGTGATTACCTAGCAACTAGATCAACTGAAAAAGTCACAAAACAATTTTCATTGGTATATACGGTTTCGATCCCCCGAAACAAGTGATTTCCAACCCCCGGTGACTTCCGACCCCCCAAAGTTTCAGGTCAAGCTTCGCCACTGAACAACGGCACTAGAGTTGCATCTCGAATCCGACAAAAAAGTATGTACAAGCACTAATTTAGTTGGTGTAAGAAAGGCTTCATATAGTCCTGTTATGGGTCGACACGGGCTTCGCCCATCTAGCTATAACAGCAGCAGGTTTTGATGTTTTCTTTGGCACCATATTTGATTTTATAATCCAAAAGTGCACCATTTTCGGTTTAGAGTGACGTGTATTAATTGATTGGGATATATAATGTATCATCTTTCGATACACAAAATGCATGTTTAGAAATTTTTTCGTATTTTTTTATTGGAGCTTTTGATTTTTTCTGAACATTTTCTATTTTATTTGACTTCGGTTAGATCTTGATTGAGCGCCTTGCGGTTTACTTTAACCAAAAGATATTGGGGGGTTTTTCTCTTATTTTTTTGTGTTGTAAAACAACGACCTACTAGCAACTAACATATCAAGTATAAGAATTATGAAAGATTAGAGGAAGATATATAGAATAAAGATGTCTTATCATTGAGTGTGTTCTAGCAAATACAAGAAGCCTATATTTATAGGGCTATAATATTAATACAAGAGTAAATGACATATGAGAGTTATAGAATATGGATAGTCATAATAATACATTCATTTATAACACTCCCCCTTGACTATCCACATAACAAAAGAAAATAATGCAGTATATGCTTGGTGATGCTGCCTCGTTAAAAACCTTGCCAGGAAAACCCAGTGGGACAAAACCTCAGCTAAGGGAAAAAGAGTGCAGGGCGTATTACTCTTCCATGATACTTCTAGATCAGGTGTGTTGCCTCATTAAAAACCTTACTAAGAAAACCCAATGGGACAAAACTTAGTTAAGGGAAAAAGAGTGCAACTTGTATCATACTCCCCCTCATTTGAATATGTAGTCTTTCAGTAACATGTGTCAATCTTCCTTGAAAGTTGCTTAAAGCTTCCTTAGCCAATGAAATGTCGCTCGATCCTTTGAAGTACAATCCTTTATGTTGAGCATTGGCGTATAATTTTCATATGAGATTTTCTGGTACGTCCTCTTGAAAACCCGATGGGACAAAACTTAGTGAAGGGAAAAAGAGTGCAACATATATAGTACTCCCTCTCATCTTCGTATCTTTTAAGTGAAGTGTGTCAAACTTCTAGTAAAATTGCTCAAAACTTTTGTAGTCAATGATTTGCGTCTTGATCACTTGTCGTGAAAATCTTTAAGTCGAACATTGACGTATGATATTTATTCCAAACTTTTACTCCCTGCTCTCGTAACTGCAATTCTTTAAGTTGAACTAATCTTTCCTCCTCTCGTAAATAAATGTCACATGATCAACAAATGTGATGTGTTATATTCCCTGCATCTACAAGACTAACCAAACTTGTTTGCATGGGTTAGTGGAATATAATCAAATATTGCTCATACCTGAAGTATTTGTTTTAACTCATTCCGGTGTCTCCTCGCTTGACATAAACTATATTATGATAATATGTTCATGTAGAAGATATAATAATCATGCATAACTAGCAAGACATATACAAATGTACATATATATTTAACTATGCTACTTATAAAGTGAAAATCTCTACTTTGGTAGGAGATGAAATGAATAATTTTCCATATCAAGTAATTGGACAAAATTTAATGCACTTTAAGTATGAGCTATGTCCATTGTAAAATGTCCCACCATCTTTTCAAGATATACTTTGATGGATGGGTAAACATATAATTACATATATACTCGAATTGTAGGTCAAGCAACAAGTGCACTATGTTAAGGACTTTCAAAAATCCCCCTTTTAAAAGTTCTACAGAGTCTCTCGATAATGCTAAGACATTATCACTGTAAACTGCGAGTGAACTTTTAAAAGAAAACTTTTGATACAAGCTGGATAATACAATCAAACTTATGTTGCCCTTTATCGGGATATCTCATGAGTTTTAAAACACTCAACCCCTTATTTTAGTCCATACATATTATATTACATTTACATAATACTTCTTAAGGTATTGATATCAATGCTGCATGCATCATCAATCCATCAAGGACTTTTCCATCTTGACCAATTACGCAAGTGCATTCACACTTCAATTGGAAGAACAATAACATCTATTTCTCCAATATATATATATATATATATATATATTGTACCATTCTTATACATTGAAGTATCATAATCACCAGGTTCAGTTTATTACCTGTGGTGTATTGGTGCACAATAATTACATCCTATGATGTTTCATAGTACATTTTAAGCACTCAATTGCTTTAGGATACTCATGAAGAGTTCCACTTATATTCAATTCAATCATATAACAAACATAACATATCCAGAATTGAATCTATTTATTCCAATCATAACGTTCTCGAGAACTTACGTTACAAGATTTTGACACATTAAATCCTTCATCAGGTATTTTCATGTAAACTTTTAGTGTCAAGTAAATCATGATATTTATTAGACGCATTTCAATTCTCTGTTTGCATTACCAGACTAATAAAATATTGAAAAGTCATTGCATCCACCACTGGAGAATGTGTCTCCTCATAATCAATTATGGGTCTTTGCGAAATTCTTGTGCCACCAATTTTACCATATATCATTTTCTTTTTAAATGTTTATTTGCACAAAAGACCTTTTCGTGTCTATATGTTTTACAACTTTTGTTGTATGGACTACTGGTCCAAAACTTTCCTTTTCAATAGAGAATTCAACTATGCCGTATTTGCGTCTTTTCATTTTTGGCCAATCATTTCTTTGTATTCATTCATAGACAGATCTTAAATCTTGATCCTCATTTTAAGCGCTACATTACATAAAATTTATAACGACGTCGATTTTATTTCGATTCCATACATTTCGTAGACATGATACTGTATAACGAGATCTCTTTATTTTCAGGTACCTGAGGTTCTTCTGGAACCATCATGTCTAATGTCTCTTCAGGAGACCTTTTTACTATAACCTCGACTTGACCATCTTTCTTACTTGCTCCAATTTCTCGAGGATTTTTATTTTTTGGAATCGACTAGTCTACCACGCTTTAGGCGTGCAGTAGGCTTATTGCTAATATACGATTGTCCTTCCTGGACACTCATCTTAAATGGAGCATTAGCAGTTGGTATATGTGACTTGATTAGCTATTCATCATATTTAGGTCAGTTAATGCGTCTGGTAATTAATTCGCTAATCTCTGTGAATGAATTATCTTTTGAACTTTTGGTTCACATTGTTTAGTACGGGGATCAATGATATTTCATTCTAAATCATTTCTATTTCCAACTGCCTTTTATCTCCCCCTGATGTTGGGAATGTTAATCCATTGAGATGGATATCAATTAATTGAGATGTAAATAGATCTCTTGTTTAAGGCTCTATAAATCATCATATATTCCCAATCACCTTTTAAAGTGCCATCTCCGTGCGTCGTGGTGGATCAATTTCAATATATGTCGCACAACAAAAATCTTAGATGGGCAACATTTGGTTTCTGTCCAAAAACCAACTGTAATGGGGAGAAACTATTACCATGTATTGGCTTGATGTGAATAAATGTTACTGCATGTAAAATCAAATGTAGACATGAACTTTTGCTCTCATGATCATTGATGTTGCAATCAATAATAAACGTTTTAGTGATCATCTCAATGAAAGCAATATTTTTTTTATGAACATAAGCTATATGAAGTTCAACACTTATTCCAATGATCATTATTATCTTAGGAATTGATTAAATATGGCAATCTAGAATAATATGCTTGCTATCTTATTAGCTAATCCATAAATCAAGCAAACTTCAGGTTGCAAACTTGATAACCATTTAGACGATGCATCGATTTTAAATACTAAATGGTATCATGTTAGGATATGCGTATCCTTTAATCAATTCCAAAATATATAATTTTTCTTAAGAGCAAACATTACATGCTTTGTATCAGATGGAAGAATCTTTAAGTTCTTCATTATGTTCACATCATCAACGACTCGGTGTGGTTTTACCGGTCATGTCAACTAATTAAATAATTATGATCCACAAACTAAACTTCTAGTTTATGGTCGAATATGTATTAGATATGACAAATGTTATGCCTGAATTATATATAATTTAATTGCTTTAGCTTATGTATTTTAAACTTATATTTTTTATGTGATGTTTTAGTTTTAATTATTTTTAATACAGTGGTGGTTTTATTTAATTTAATGGCTTATTAATGAAAAAAATACAAATGTAAAAATTTAAAAAAAAAGTAAATATAAAATAGGTGACTTGGAATTGCAACGGAGCCACTTTTCACGTTATCACCACCCCATCATTTTTATTCCATGTCACAATGATAATCTGAATATAAAATCTCACTCCATACCCTCACAAAAAGCTTGAACACCAGTCTTAGTGCCTAAACAATAAATAATGTTGTTATATTTACACCTTGACTATTATCTACAACACCAAGTGCCTAAAAGAATAAATAATGTAGTTATAGTTTACACCTTGAATATTATCTACGACACGAAGGCAGCTTCATGTATATAAAATTGAACATGATGCTTTAGGCCCCAAATTTTGGGGCACTATCTTTTTTATTAACTATTTTTATATATTTATCTATTTTTTTAAGTTTAAACCTTGTAAATTATTCTGCCGGCCCTAAAAACATCCCCATTATTATTCGATAAACATTTTGCGTGCAACTACGGGGTATGCTAAGATATCGCAAAAATAGTTTTAAAATAAAACAATCAAGGGTTATATAAAATGTATAATGAAAAAAAAAATAAGAAGTGGTAGAAAGGGTATCAAATATACTTCGATTGAACTTATTAGTGTGGCATTGAAACCGTCTAATCGCACACTACAATCTTACTTTTAGGTTTTTGTTTTTTTGGATTTTTAGCTTGTAGTTTCTAAAATTAGTATTGGATCACTTTTCTTTTATGTGACATTGTATTTTTTTCTTTTTTCTTTTTTTATCATTGTGTCTTTTTTTCTTTTGCATTGTGTTGTATTTCTCGGCATTTGTGTTATATTTTGTGACTCATTGTGTTATATTTTGTAATCTATTGTGTTTTTTGTATCTTTCTCACACTTCTCGTTTATTTTGTACTGTCTAGAATAACTTGACTCATCATGCCATGTGACGGTTTAGACACAAGAATACTAACACATGCTAGAAATACCACTTTAATATCAATTTAGCAATACTCAACACAATTTATGTTAAAAGATACCAATGTATGAAATTGATACATTTTAAATAAACATTTTTTTTACCAATATTTAAATTTTATTTCATACCAATACCAAGACAAATAAGTTACATTTTAGATGGTGGGTAAGAAAATCTTACTTTCATGTATGCCATTGCTAAGAAAAAAATCATGTTCTCATCTATAGTCTCACGTACCGTTACCTACTACAAACCCTTAATCACCTATGTAACATATATAATTAGTCATGTAATCCGAAAACCATACTATCCATTACCCTTATAGAGCCTCGGAGTTCTTAAAGTACTTAGATATACCTTAGGTTATGAACCACACTGTTACACAATTGTACATTCAACTAACGCAAAAGTTGCGTCCTATTATGTATTTCACCATTTGATCTATTACACTAAGGGCTCTTTGGTAAGTGCTGAATTAGTAACTGCTGAACCAGTAAGAGGTCTGAATGGATAACAGGGTCTGAGCCAGTAAGTGCTGAACCAGTAAACTGGTGTTTGGTTAAACCACTGAATAACTCTATAAAATTACTATTTTACCCCTCACATTTTATAAAAAAATAAACATTCTTTACCAACCACATTCACGTCCACATTAAGATTCTTTCTTTATCTACCACTCACCATTTCTTTCTTTTTTTCAATCAAAACACACACTCACAGATTCTTTCTTTACATACCCCTCACCCTTTCTTTCTTTTCTTCAATCAAAGACACACACACACATACACACTCTACATTCACACCTTCTTTCTTTTCCTAAATAAAAAACACACAAACAAACACAGAAGGAGGGGGCGGTTGGTTTTTGTCGGAGCAGAAGGAGGGCGGCGGATGGTTTTTATCGGAGCAGGGGGCGGTTGGTTTTTGTCGGAGCAGAAGGAGGGGCGGCGGTTTTTGTCGGAGCAGAAGGGGGCGGCGGGTGCAGGGGTGTATTCACAGGTTTTTGTCGGAGTAAAAGTTATGAGTCTGATAATGTTCAAAACCATGCAAGTGAAATCCTAGCCGTGCGACACTATGCGCCTATTAATAGTTGCTACCTTAGTGACCTGAGAAAACATGCTAAAAACGTTAGCACAAAATGCTGGTGAATTCACAGGTTTTTAAGTAAAACGTTTCTAAATGTTTCCAAAGTCACCGTTATGCTAAAAGGATGCCAACCTAGGCATATGAAACCATCATGTTACTGCTATGCTATAAGTATGCAAAACCCGGCACATGAAAACGCTATTACGATACCAGGTGTAAAACACCCGTGTGTAACCGAACTGCTAACCCAGGCATAACTGAACTACCGATCCACGGCGAACTGAACGACCGAGCCCAGCCAACCGAACTACCGAACCACGGCTAACTGAACTGCCGTCCAACGACAAAACTGAACTATCGTATAGTAAGAACACAAAGTAACACTAGTATAAAATGATCAGTATGAAAACAAGAACGTAGCATGTTTCTCCCCCAAAAACGTAAACACAGAAAGAGGAGTCATGAAACTCACCTTCGTTTACTTTTTTCTAAAGCAAGTAAATCAGCTGAAATAGATAGTCCCAACTACCGGTGACCTATCATCACGAGCGTATAAAATGTTAGACTAATAACCCGTGGGTTAATTAGTCCCCAACAGTCCAGACCATAACTGTGTACGTTTGAAAATATGTTTAGACGTTAAACCGACTACACCGAACAAGACCCGACATCCCATTGGTGACCCGAAATCCCACGTGTTAGCCAAATACAAGATATCATGCACTCATATGCAATTATACACTAATCATGCACAAAAGTTCACTAAGTCTGGCATACAGTTCATTTAACGCATAAACAAGTCCGAACGCGTGTTACCAGGTTATTAGACATGGGACGGGGTTCCTAACATGTCCCTAGGTGTCCAACCATGTTTCGGGATGTTAAAATACACTTATAGTAGCAAAACACGTGATTAGGAATCAATTAGGCATTTAGGAAAGTCAACAGGCAATTAGGAAAGTCAACAGGCAATTAGGAGTTGTAATCACATGAAGTGTATGTGAGTAGGGGCTAATCGCCCCTGTATGTTTGCGAGTAGGGGCTAATCGCCTGGAATATAGGTGATTAAGACTCCCTTAATCGCCCCCTGCAATGTCAAGCCCCAATTCGCGCATTTAACCTTCCAAATCAGATCCGAAACATGTACAAACACCCAATATCAAATCCAAATTATTAAACAACCCATCCCAAGTAAAAAACCCCCCAATTTATCATCAATCTAATAGCCCTAATTGCAAACATTTCCCAAAATGCCAATATTATCATGAAAACATCTCATCAACATGCAAACTTACCCTAAATGGCAATTATCCAGATTTCATCACATAACAACGTTATACAACAATATCCTACTGTTTCTACATGCTCCTAGAACAAACTCCAACCTCATACAATCAACAAAACACATCATATCATCCTTAATCCTTCTAAATCAATCAAACGGATCAAAACGCCTATTATCAACAATACACAACCATGAACCTCCAAACTCATCAACAATCATGCTAACAACCTATTTATCTTAGAAACATATCAAACACACAAGAATCCTCAGGTTTTAATCATAAAAATCTTATCTTGCATGAATACATCACATAGAACACATAATGAAAGATTTGACTCGTTTAATAACTGATTTTAAAGGTTTTCAAAGACACAACATAGCAAAACCAGGTCCGGACCTTTAGGATCAATATAATAACATAACAAAGGTTTAGGATGGATAACACACCTTAGGTTTTGCTAAAGAATGATGTTTAAAGCTTTAAAGGATGGATTCTAGGACAAAAACGTGTTCCAAAGGTTGATTATGGTGTGGGATAGCTTTGGGGCGAGTTAGGGTTTCACAAATGATGTTTTAAAACATAAGGGTGGTATTTATAGGAGTTTCTAGTCGCCCGGAAAGTTTAATGCGAGTAGGATCTGTTAGAGGCGATTAGGTCTCCTAATCGCCTATAAACACTAGTGATTAGGCCTAATCTCATGCTTGTAATCGCTTATAAGCCTCCTAATCGCTTATAAACATTGTAATCGCTTATAAGATTACGTGATTACATGTAATCACCCATAAGGCCACGTGATTACACGTAATCAACCATAAGGTCACGTGATTACACGTAATCACATATAAGGTCACGTTTATTCGAGTTTTTGGCACGTTAAACACTATTTTAACACATATAAGCACGTATTCACATACCAACAAGTGACATAATGATTATAAACACATAATGCATGATAACTAGCACATTCGCATTCGTTCACCAATCCTCGAAACCCGTGTGTAACCGAACTGCCAACCCAGGCATAACTGAACTACCGATCCACGGAGAACTGAACGAACGAGCCCAGCCAACTGAACTACCAAACCACGGCTAACTGAACTGCCGTCCAACAACAAAACTGAACTATCGTATAGTAAGAACACAAAGTAACACTAGCATAACATGATCAGTATGAAAACAAGTACGTAGCATGTTTCTCCCCCGAAAACATAAACACAGAAAGGGGGGTCGTGAAACTCACCTTCGTTTACTTTTTTCTAATGCAAGTAAATCAGCTGAAATAGATAGTCCCAACTACCGGTGACCTATCATCACGAGCGTATAAAATGTTAGACTAATAACCCGTGGGTTAATTAGTCCCCAACAGTCCAGACCATAACTATGTACGTTTGGAAATATGTTTAGACGTTAAACCGACTACACCGAACAAGACCTGACATCCCATTGGTGACCCGAAATCCCACGTGTTAGCCAAATACAAGATATCATGCACTCATATGCAATTATACACTAATCATGCACAAAAGTTCACTAAGTCTGGCATACAGTTCATTTAACGCATAAACAAGTCCGAACGCGTGTTACCAGATTATTAGACATGTGACGGGTTCCTAACATGTCCGTAGGTGTCCAACCATGTTTCGGGATGTCAAAATACACTTATAGTAGCAAAACACGTGATTAGGAATCAATTAGGCATTTAGGAAAGTCAACAGGCAATTAGGAGTTGTAATCACATGAAGTGTATGTTAGTAGGGGCTAATCGCCCCTGTATGGTTGCGACTAGGGGCTAATCGCCTGGAATATAGGTGATTAAGACTCCCCTAATCGCCCCTGCAATGTCAAGCCCCAATTCGCGCATTTAACCTTCCAAATCAGATCCGAAACACGTACAAACACCCAATATCAAATCCAAATTATTAAACAACCCATCCCAAGTAAAAAACCCCCAATTTATCATCAATCTAATAGCCCTAAGTGCAAACATTTCCCAAAATGGCAATATTATCATGAAAACATCTCATCAACATGCAAACTTACCCTAAATGGCTATTATCCAGATTTCATCACATAACAACGTTATAAAACAATATCCTACTGTTTCTACATGCTCCTAGAACAAACCCCAACCTCATACAATCAACAAAACACATCATATCATCCTTAATCCTTCTAAATCATTCAAACGGGTCAAAACGCCTATTATCAACAATTCACAACCATGAACCTCCAAACTCATCAACAATCATGCTAACAACCTATTTATCTTAGAAACATATCAAACACACAAGAATCCTCAGGTTTTAATCATAAAAATCTTATCTTGCATGAATACATCACATAGAACACATAATGAAAGATTTGACTCGTTTGATAACTGATTTTAAAGGTTTTCAAAGACACAACATAGCAAAACCAGGTCCGGACCTTTAGGGATCAATATAATAACATAACAAAGGTTTAGGATGGATAACACACCTTAGGTTTTGCTAAAGAATGATGTTTAAAGCTTTAAAGGATGGATTCTAGGGCAAAAACGTGTTCCAAAGGTTGATTATGGTGTGGGATAGCTTTGGGGCGAGTTAGGGTTTCACAAATGATGTTTTAAAACATAAGGGTGGTATTTATAGGAGTTTCTAGTCGCCCGGAAAGTTTAATGCGAGTAGGATCTGTTAGAGGCGATTAGGTCTCCTAATCGCCTATAAACACTAGTGATT
The DNA here is from genome assembly GCA_030844895.1 of Ambrosia x helenae. Classification (NCBI taxonomy): domain Eukaryota; kingdom Viridiplantae; phylum Streptophyta; class Magnoliopsida; order Asterales; family Asteraceae; genus Ambrosia; species Ambrosia x helenae. Next base: position 34,504,129 of record CM061224.1, on the reverse strand, counting down.
AGGCCTAATCTCATGCTTGTAATCGCTTATAAGCCTCCTAATCGCTTATAAACATTGTAATCGCTTATAAGATTACGTGATTACATGTAATCACCCATAAGGCCACGTGATTACACGTAATCAACCATAAGGTCACGTGATTACACGTAATCACCTATAAGGTCACGTTTATTCGAGTTTTTGGCACGTTAAACACTATTTTAACACATATAAGCACGTATTCACATACCAACAAGTGACATAATGATTATAAACACATAATGCATGATAACTAGCACATTCGCATTCGTTCACCAATCCTCGAAACCCGTGTGTAACCGAACTGCCAACCCAGGCATAACTGAACTACCGATCCACGGAGAACTGAACGAACGAGCCCAGCCAACCGAACTACCAAACCACGGCTAACTGAACTGCCGTCCAACAGCAAAACTGAACTATCGTATAGTAAGAACACAAAGTAACACTAGCATAACATGATCAGTATGAAAACAAGTACATAGCATGTTTCTCCCCCGAAAACGTAAACACAGAAAGGGGGGTCGTGAAACTCACCTTCGTTTACTTTTTTCTAATGCAAGTAAATCAGCTGAAATAGATAGTCCCAACTACCGGTGACCTATCATCACGAGCGTATAAAATGTTAGACTAATAACCCGTGGGTTAATTAGTCCCCAACAGTCCAGACCATAACTGTGTACGTTTGAAAATATGTTTAGACGTTAAACCGACTACACCGAACAAGACCCGACATCCCATTGGTGACCCGAAATCCCACGTGTTAGCCAAATACAAGATATCATGCACTCATATGCAATTATACACTAATCATGCACAAAAGTTCACTAAGTCTGGCATACAGTTCATTTAACGCATAAACAAGTCCGAACGCGTGTTACCAGATTATTAGACATGTGACGGGCTTCCTAACATGTCCGTAGGTGTCCAACCATGTTTCGGGATGTCAAAATACACTTATAGTAGCAAAACACGTGATTAGGAATCAATTAGGCATTTAGGAAAGTCAACAGGCAATTAGGAGTTGTAATCACATGAAGTGTATGTTAGTAGGGGCTAATCGCCCCTGTATGGTTGCGACTAGGGGCTAATCGCCTGGAATATAGGTGATTAAGACTCCCTTAATCGCCCCCTGCAATGTCAAGCCCCAATTCGCGCATTTAACCTTCCAAATCAGATCCGAAACCTGTACAAACACCCAATATCAAATCCAAATTATTAAACAACCCATCCCAAGTAAAAAACCCCCAATTTATCATCAATCTAATAGCCCTAATTGCAAACATTTCCCAAAATGGCAATATTATCATGAAAACATCTCATCAACATGCAAACTTACCCTAAATGGCAATTATCCAGATTTCATCACATAACAACGTAATAAAACAATATCCTACTGTTTCTACATGCTCCTAGAACAAACCCCAACCTCATACAATCAACAAAACACATCATATCATCCTTAATCCTTATAAATCATTCAAACGGGTCAAAACGCCTATTATCAACAATTAACAACCATGAACCTCCAAACTCATCAACAATCATGCTAACAACCTATTTATCTTAGAAACATATCAAACACACAAGAATCCTCAGGTTTTAATCATAAAATCTTATCTTGCATGAATACATCACATAGAACACATAATGAAAGATTTGACTCGTTTAATAACTGATTTTAAAGGTTTTCAAAGACACAACATAGCAAAACCAGGTCCGGACCTTTAGGGATCAATATAATAACATAACAAAGTTTAGGATGGATAACACACCTTAGGTTTTGCTAAAGAATGATGTTTAAAGCTTTAAAGGATGGATTCTAGGGCAAAAAACGTGTTCCAAAGGTTGATTATGGTGTGGGATAGCTTTGGGGCGAGTTAGGGTTTCACAAATGATGTTTTAAAACATAAGGGTGGTATTTATAGGAGTTTCTAGTCGCCCGAAAAGTTTAATGCGAGTAGGATTTGTTATAGGTGATTAGGTCTCCTAATCGCCTATAAACACTAGTGATTAGGCCTAATCGCATGCTTGTAATCGCTTATAAGCCTCCTAATCGCTTATAAACATTGTAATCGCTTATAAGATCACGTGATTACATGTAATTACCCATAAGGCCACGTGATTACACGTAATCACCCATAAGGTCACATGATTACACGTAATCACCTATAAGGTCACGTTTATTCGGGTTTTTGGCTCGTTAAACACTATTTTAACACATATAAGCACGTATTCACATACCAACAAGTGACACAATGATTATAAACACATAATGCATGATAACTAGCACATTCGCATTCGTTCACCAATCCCCGGGACCCGAGACTTGCGTGTGTGCATTAACCCGGTGATTCTACCAATCGCCGACCCTTGTACACGCAGTAATGGATCGACTCCCAATGACCTCTCAGATAATTGTAATGACTCCCGATGATTTCCAAAATTATCCCAAACGACCTAATTGACCCAGATAAGTATAATGTTAAGTAAATGTTTTTGACGTGTGCGGATATACACATAATTTTACAATAAAATAACACACGTTTCTGCTTTAATATTTATAAAAATGGTTTAGACCTTAATATTAAAACACACACAATAGGGCAAGTGTACACTGTCATATATGTAGTAATGTACAGATAAGAACCAGATATCGATCCATTGACGCGCGCGGAACTCTGTCCTCAATTTACCAGTAGGAAAAGATAGTTTGAAGTTTGTTTATAACTAAATTAATTCTAAAACACATAAATAACACTAGTAAGACTCCAAATAGAAAATATAACTATATAGACTATAATATATCAACCCTAGCATGTCATCTAGATATCATATAAAATAAAGGCGTGTGATCAACATTCCCATTCTCCGACAGTTAGTGTCCCTTTCGGGCATCCTAACATGACAACTATACAAAAAGCTAACACGAATACACACGTTAACCACTTCAAGTCATTTATTAGCGAGCAGCTGATATGATCTCATGCAAATCTTCTAAAGATAAGTTAGTCATCTGTTAAGAGTTTTCTAACCTTACTAATTCAGGAAAGCGATACCGAATACACAATACAACCACCTAAACTAGCATAAAGTAGAGCATTTCACAACCTATTCCATTTTACCAACTTTGAACACAGATCTACTAAGATCACTATTTTTACCAAAATAACTACCAAAGATCAGTAACGACACCATTAAGATTTCAAAACCCTTTTACTTGCCGGTAAGCATTTTTTAACCGTTAATCGACTGACTTTAACCAAACCAATACCCGGTTACAGTTTCATGGCGTAAACTTATTAACAAGTTAACTAGTCTACTACCGGACGATTAAACGGACGGTTTTTCAGCATTTATCCGCCTAACACATTCGACAATCATCAAAGTCATTCTAATACAATCACAAAATCCAACAACAATGAAACAAGGTTGCACTATGATCATCAAGATTAAGTCATGAAAAATGCCAAATTTATACAAGACATGATTAACTATACAAATGATTGTTTAACATACTACATACTAATGTTCTTGCCCGTAGGCGTACGATTAACTAAAACAACATCAAAATAGCATACAAAATCTGATTTGAATCATCAAAAGCTTAAAGGATCAAACCATAAGAATGCTAAAGAGTTGGATTGGATGATGAAGGATGGATCGGATGGCTTCTTGAGCTTGTTCCACGCCTATGCAGCACTTCAAAAGCCTGAAAATCGCCAGAAAACGCTCCCCAAAGATCCAACATTTGATCAGTGAGCTGAATGGGCATTTTATAGAAGAACAGGGCCAGGGCCTGTGAGCGGCCGCTCACTTTTCAAACAAGTGGACAAGTTGCTGCTGCATGACGTGCAGCTTCCATAAGGTCTCCAGAAATATCTGGGAGAACGCGCGGCCATTCACAGGGAGTGAGCGGCCACTCACAGGGCCTGGGGTCCTGTTTGCGCGTCGAAATCTCCGTTTTTCCTTTTATTGTGCTTCCGGGACATCGTTTAAGACCTGAAATCGTAAAGATACCCAAATAAGTACCAATTCCTGTGTAAAAGGTCCAAAACGTATGAAAATGGGAGTTAAACGGGGACTTTTATATGTGTAATTTAACGTATATCAAACCTCCCCACACTTGAACTTTGCTTGTCCTCAAGCAAACACTTAAACAGAAAATAAACGAAAAACTCACCAAGTGGCAACAAAGACAAAATATAGCCTGTACAGATGATGATAATAGACAAGCCAACAAAGATATATAAACAGGAGATAAAATAACTAAATAGCAACGACTCAATTCTGAATTACAAGCACGCAAACTCGTACACGACTCATAATGTTCACACACACTCGGTTTTATTTATGATACATACGTGTAATGTGTATGTGTAAATCGCTCCATTGCCAAGACAATGAATAGTGCAACATCATAAGCTTGTCAAAAGATCTAGTCTTCACCAACTAACATGTGAAAAAGCACAAATCAAGAGGTTTTATAAGGGTTCTAATGTTAGGCAAAGGTAAGGGTGTGGAATGGATATTTAAAGTGACAAATCGGCTAAAACCCGGCGGTTATGTCTAACTAATAGCAACTACTTCAACTGTACAACACAAATGCTAATATAGGCGATTTTTCTTTTGAATCGAGCTAAAGATGTAACTTTTAACTATAATACTCTAAAAACTACTCGAACACTGCTGGTTCAACCTATTTTAGGGTGTTTTATTTTTCTGGATTTTTTTTATACATATAAAACTAAACTACGACTGATAAAATCCACATACGGGTTCTAAATAGATAAACCCGAAAATGAACTATTTACAACACATAAACTAGTTAAACAATAACCTAAACCGAGTTTTAACACAAAAGGTTTAAAAGAAAAAGGCTACTTGGTTTAGTGGTGAAATGGTGTGGTAAATAAGAAAAACACGGGATTAGGTTCAACACGGTTAACTAGTGGATAACATTTGGGTGCGGGAAACAGATAGAACGAAAAGAAAAGGCTAAATCAAAAGGGTATCCTAAATGCCTCAATCATATTCGTACAGTGTCACACGTATCTGATCTAAACAAGTATACTAATGACAAGTTCAAAATTGCACAAAACATCCGGCTCACTCGCAAGCATGTCAAAGAAATGTAATCTATTCTAAGGCTCAAACGCTCACGTAACCGGAAGGAAATGGGTGTAAGTGTACGAATTAAACACGCTCGTATCTCGTCTGTTTGTCGCGCCTCAAGTTATTTTTATCAAAAATTAGTTAGGCTTGATGTTTATTATAAATATATACATATATGTATTTATAAAGGTTTTTTTAACATATATATATATATATACGAGAGGACAAGAAGAACAAGATATAATCCCTCCCCACACTTAAATGTCACATTGTCCCCAATGTGAGAAATAGATAGAATTTATGAAATAGCTAACTATTTGTGCGAAAAAGGAGAATAATACTCCCCTGTTGGTGATAACCTGAAAAGCATGTAGACAGCATGGATCATCCATATCGGTGCTCACCTGTTCCTGCACTACCACCATTCTTGACAAAAGCATAAATACATCAAAGCTAAGCATTCATCACCACAATTATTCAAATTAACCAAACAATGCTGAAATTTAAAAATACGGAAAAGTAAATGGTACGAGTACAGAACCAACAAAAGATGTCTTGGGTGCACGCACCTAGATAATAGTATCATACAAAACATAAGATAGAAAAAATACTACCAGCATACCAGTCACTCCTTAGTCATCATCATCATGATGAGTCCCGGATGATCCCGCTACATCGCTACCTCGCCTCCGCTTGTTCCCTGAATATCTCCTTTGTGGGGGATTCCCAAAGTTGTTCGGGAAGCAAGCGTGAAGCTCAGTGATGAGGTAGTCGAGGGTCGCCCCCTGATGCTGCAGGGACTCGCCATGATGGTACAAAGTATAGCGCGTTTCATTTCTGAACGTGGTGAAGTCATCATAAAAGGCGTGAGGATGCTGGTACTGGTAGTGCTGCTGTTGGGGCTGCTGCTGGAACTGCTGCTGGGGTGGCTGCTGCTGTGGTGGTTGCTGCTGTGGTGGCTATTTGCTGGAAATGGGTTCCAGATCGCTCGGTCATGGCCCTTTAGCCTGCATGTCCCGCTCTCGTATTCATGGACGATCCTCATGTGTCGGAGCACGTCCATGTCCACTCTAGATCAACCTGGATCCCTGGTCAGTGTCCTCCTCGCTGCCTTAAGGACCCCCATTCCCCGTGCCAATGCAGTCACGTACTCCCCGCCATATATCATGCTCCCAGGTTTTGTACCTGTTGCTGAACTGAGAAAAGATGCAATCAATGCAGCAAGATTAACCGGTACATCACTTATGAGAGCGTATAGAAATAGTAAATCCGGGGTAGGGCAGCCGGTGAAATCTTCCTTCTTTGCAGTCGTGGTCCCGCATAGGACCTTTTGGAACACCCGTAGCAATGGGTCAATGATTTGGGACGCTTTGGAATTTTGGGGGTTATAGTGCGGTAACCCCGTTAGTTCGGCTCAGAAAGCTTTTCTTGCTACGTTGTCGTCCGGGAACTTGTACATAGCTTCATTGAAGCTATCATCCAAGATCTCTTCTTCAGAATAGATCCCAAGGTAGAGACCTAGCTCCGCGACTGAAATGTCGCGCCATTCCCCACATAAGCAAAACTGTAATCCCCAACGCCCATTTTTCTGAAAAACCGGTTGGTCATGCTTACGCGGCTTGTTGTCGCGTAAGGTGGAGAAGAACTCGAGGGTAAGTTCCTCAAAGACCGGTTCATTGATTGACAGCAAGTTCTCCATGTGTTGGTCCATCCACTCCCGAAACCTCTCCTCTTGGTTCAGGTCCGCCAATGTGTCAAAACATATCCTTCACGGAGTGGCGATAGAACCCCTTCGTGCATACAATTCGTCGAAGGTTTCTATGCACCCGCGTTCTCACGGGTTTGCCAAATCGAACCGTAAAAAGCGGTGCACTATCTGCATCAAAATGCTTAAATATGTTACTTATAATTGAGGGAATAGGACCCGGACCCAAAATGCGCCAAACAAAAAATCAAAAAATCACATCAGCCTGTTTGAGCGGCCGCTCACAGGGAGTGAGCCGCCGCTCACTGTCCCTGCGCGTCAAAAAATATGTTTTGCAGCCCCTGTTTTCGATCCGGTGCACTGGCTTTTGTCCGTTTTGCAGTATTTACGCCAAATGCACTTAAAAGTGGCCATTCAAGCACTTGGTTTTTCAAAAATCATTTAACTTTGATGATTGATTCGATCCGGTGCACTGGCTTTAGTCCGTTTTGCAGTATTTACGCCAAATGCACTTAAAAGTGGCCATTCAAGCACTTGGTTTTTCAAAAATCATTTAACTTTGATGATTGAATGGCCAACTTTGCATACTTATGAAGTTTACAAACAAATTCAGTTTTTGAACACCTACGCGATATGATTTTGCAAAATCATCTCAAATTCAAGTTATCTGGCGCAAGGTGTTTAAAAACCAAATATTTATGAAGTAATCATAGAATTTGGGGCGTGTTTGTTTAGTTATGAAGAACGCCCCAAAGTTCATTAACAACACACCTCTAAACTACAATCTAAAAACTAACAACCTTAAAATTTACGGATTTGTTAAACCATTATGAAGAATCCCCAAAAATTAAGAAAACTAAACAATATCATACAACCTAGAACATGATGAATTTGGGGATTTTTGAACAATTATGAAGGATCCCCAAAATTCAACAACAAACCTAAATTACACTAACATCTACATTAGCATACAACCCTATAATGAAGTTAATCTACATTAACACTAAGTTAAACTAAAGATTAGGCTACAAACTCACACAAATCTTTTAAAAAAATTCGGATTTATTTTAAACATTATGAAGAAAACCCAAAAAAAATCAAGATTTGAACAATAATCAATTACTAATCTACACTAACAAAGAAAACAATCCATCCAAGCAATTCTAGGGTTTGTTAAACATTATAAAATAACCCTAAAAATCATGAAAAGATTGCATAAAACCAAACTACATTACACTAGGGTAAGAGTAATTGCAAGAAAAGTAGAGATTCATACCTTGTTTTGGAGATGTGAAGGTGGTTTGTGCAAAGGTTTTTGGGAGTTCTAGAGAGCAAGTGCAAGATTTGGGTTGGTTATGAGGTTGAGCGGCCGCTTGAAGCTCTTTTAGGGTTATAATTTTCAGTTTTTAAAGTGAAATGCCCACTTTACCCTTCATATTTTTCGAACAGAACCCCTCGCACGGGCTGCGGCCGCTCGGAATTTTTTTTTTTACTGGGCATTTTGCGCGGGCGCTCGGTGCCAGTGAGCGGCCACTCACTGCACCTGAACTGTTTTTTAGCTTCAGTTTTTCACCCAAAACTGCCTGCACTTGTCCGTTTTGATTTAAACAGCCAACTTACCTGTTTTGAGACGCTTCGTAGTATAATACCATGGTTTTGAAGCGACTATCCACACAATCACAAGGCGCGAATCAAACCTGCAATAACTAAAAACAAACTACAAAACAAGTTAAAACTAACAACTTAACTAAAAATTAAACTAAGTTATGAACATTTGTACAATTTGGCGCGCCCATACAAGCCGTGCTATATTTATTAACGAGTCGTTAGCTAGACTCACTTCTCCACACTTATTAAGTATGTGGCGCGTAGAGATCAAGTACCTCTACGGATTGGTCAATCGGTCTGTCAATGTAGACTTTAAGGTGATGACCGTTGACTTTGAAAGTCAAACCCTCTAAATTCTCAATCGAGACAGTTCCGTAAGGATATACTTCCTTAACGATGTACGGGACATGTCCAACGGGACTTCAACTTTCCTTGAAAGAGACGCATGCGCGAGTTATAAAGCAGGACCAAGTCGTCAACCTGAAAATCTTTTTCGGTGTTTCAGGCGACTGTCGTGCAACCTCTTGGTGTGCTCTTTATACAAAATCAAGCTCTCATAGGCCTGCTGCCTAAGCTCCTCCAGCTCATGAATCTGCAAGAAACGGGTCTCGCCGCCGGTCTTCAGATCCAGATTCGCTGTTTTCAGAGCCCATAACGCCCTATGATCTAGCTCGACAGGAAGATGACACGCCTGGCCATAGACAAGCCTAAAGGGAGTCATCCCAATAGGCATCTTGTATGCAGTCCTGAAGGCCCACAACGCGCCATCCAGCTTGTCAGCCCAATCCTTGCGGTTGTGATTTACCGACCGCTCAAGGATTCTCTTTAAACCCTGGTTAGTGACCTCCACCTGACCGCTTGTCTGCCGATGATATGGGGTGGATAACCAGTGGTGCACACCATATCGTCCTAACGCGCGATCAAGCTGCGCATTGTAGAAATGCGTACCACGGTCACTAATTAGTGTCTTTGGGGCACCAAACCGTGAGAACAAGCTGCGAACAAACCTCACAACTACTCGGGCATCATTTGTGGGCAAGGCTTGCGCCTCGGCCCACTTTGACACATAGTCAACCACCACGAGTAAATACCGGTTACCCCGTGAGGAGGGGAATGGTCCCATGAAGTCAATGCCCCAAATGTCAAAGACTTCACAGACTTGGATTGGGTTCTGCGGCATCTGGTCGCGTGCCGATATGTTCCTTGCCCTCTGGCACGAATCACATGCACCGACCAACATCTGAGCGTCACGAAAGAGTGTGGGCCAGTAAAAGCCGGAGTCTAACACTTTTTTAGCAGTGTAGTTCGCTCCGTGGTGACCTGCGGTAGGCCCCTCGTGACAATCGCGCAATATCTGCGCCGCCCCAACCCCGAACACACAACGGCGAATCAACTGATCCGCCCCGACCCGGAACAAAAATGGGTCGTCCCAAAAGTAATGCTTTAAGTCTGCGAAGAACTTCCTATTTTGCTGGTGCAACAATCCTTTGATCAGGATCCCGCACGCGATTTAGTTCGCGAAGTCCGCAAACCAAGGCGATACATCTTCCACTGACTCGATGCTCATCAAGAACTCGTGGGGAAAATTGTCATTAATGGTCTCCCACGCGGAGTTCTCGGCATCATCATGTTCGAGTCTCAAAAGATGATCAGCAGCAACATTCAGGGCACCCTCCTTGTTCTGAATCTCTATATCAAACGCCTGCAGCAACAGGATCCATCTAATCAGGCGCGGTTTCGCGTCCTATTTGCTAAACAGATACCTGATCGCTGCATGATCTGTATAGACTATGGTCTTCGACAACACTAAATATGACCGAACTTGTCGAATGCAAATACTACGGCTAGAAGCTCATTCTTAGTGGTGGTATAATGCTCCTGCGCATCATGAAGAGTCTTACTAGCGTAGTAGATCAGGTGGAAGTGCTTGTCCTTCTGCTATCCCAAGACCGCCCCTATCGCAAAGTCACTTGCGTCGCACATGATCTCGAATGGCAGCTCCCAGTCAGGTGCTACCAATATAGGGGCCTCATCAAGCAAACACTTTAAATTCCCGAAGGCCTTCAAACAATCTGCACCAAATACAAACGGTGCATCTTTCTCCAACAGACGGGTCATCGGACGGGCGATTTTGGAAAAGTCTTTAATGAATCACCTGTAAAAACCCGCATGACCCAAGAAGCCGCGGATCGCTCTGATAGAGGAGGGCGGTGGGAGCCTAGAAATGATATCTACTTTGGCAGGATCAACCTCCAACCCATTTTGGGAGACCTTATGCCTAGGACTATTCCTTCCTTCACCATGAAGTGGCATTTTTCCTAGTTCAGCACAAGATTGGTCTCCTCGCACCTCTGAAGCATCCGCTCCAGATTCCCCAGACACTGATCGAAGGAACTCCCGAAGACTGAAAAATCATCCATGAATACCTCCATGGAGTCCTCGATCATGTCATGGAATATCGCGATCATGCAACGCTGGAAGGTTGCGGCGCATTGCACAACCCAAATGGCATACGCCTGTAGGCGAATGTGCGAAAAGGGCATGTGAAGGTGGTCTTTTCCTGGTCCATAGGATCGATAGGGATCTGGAAATACCTCTAGAAACCATCAAGGAAACAATAGTACAACTTCCCCGACAATCATTCCAACATCTGATCGATGAATGGAAGCGGGAAGTGATCATTTCGGGTGGCGTCATTGAGTTTGCGATAGTCAATGCAAACTCTCCACCCGTGACAGTTCTCGTAGGAATCAACTCATTCCTATCATTCGTGACCACCGTCATGCCACCCTTCTTGGCACGACGTGCACAGGACTAACCCATACAGAGTCTGAGATCAGACATATCAATCCAGCATCTAGCAATTTGATGACCTCAGACTTCACAACTTCCTGCATATTCGGGTTCAGACGCCTCTGGTGCTGCGCACAAGGCTTACGGACATCTTCCATTAAGATTTTGTGAGTACAAAATGAGGGATTAATCCCCTTGATGTCCATAATCTTCCAGGCGATTGCCTTTTTATGAAGTTTCAGTATTCGGAGCAACTCGCTCTTTTCTACCGCAGATAAGGAAGATGAGATAATGACAGGCAGACGATCCTCCTCGTCAAGAAATGCATACTCCAGATGTGGTGGGAGCGACTTTAGCTCCAGAGACGGTGGATCCTCAATAGACGGCTTCGACTTATCGCTTTCTTCACGCTCAATCTCCATAAAACGCCCCATGCTCTGGGAACTATCATCACCGATTTGATAGACCGGCTGCTCATCTGTATGCCCTCCTTCACAATGCCATCTAAGTCCCCACACAATAGACGTGTGCCCAAAACATCCTCCTCTATCTTGCCTCGAAAGTGAGAACTAACACACTGATCTACTATATCAAGATAGTATAGTGTGTCATCCTGACTCTCGGGATGACGCATCGACCTTTGAACATCAAAAGTCACATGCTCATCACTCACCCAGAGTGTGATCTGGCCCACAGCCACATCAACAATCGTCCTAGCCGTGTTAAGGAAAGGACGTCCTAGGATCAGAGGCACTTTAGAGTCCTCATCCATATCAAGGATGACAAAATCCACCGGGAATACAAATTTGTCAATTTTGACAAGCATATTCTTAACAAATCCCCGAGGATATTTGATTGAACGATCAGCAAGACGAATACTCATCCTGGTGGGTGAAGGCTCACCATATCCAGCTTCTCAAAAACCTTATAAGGCATAAGGTTAATGCTCGCACCCAAGTCTGCAAGTGCATTACTGACAGACGTGTTCCCCATCAGACAAGGGATGGTGAAACTACCTGGATCTCCCATCTTCATGGGCAGTCTATTCTGCAGAATTGCAGAGCAGTTCTCGTTCAACAACACACAGGACAGGTCCACAAGTTTTTGCTTGTTTGTGAGGATGTCCTTCAGAAACTTCGCATACTTAGGCATCTGGGCCAAGGCTTCCACAAATGGGATATTTATGTGTAGCTGTTTGAACAGCTCAAGAAACTTCCCGTACTGGGCTTCCACAAATGGCATGTCTAAGTCTGCCAGGATATGGAACACGAGGAGTGTAGTCAGTGACTGGCTTCGGCAACTGTGTTGTACTTTCTGGGACTCGCCTAGCGTGCACCTCGTCCGAAGACTCAGCCTGGACCGTCTCAGTGATCGGTGTTGAGCCGATGTGTCAGGTCTCGTGGTTTGACCACTCCTCGTCATTATGGCATCTACATGCCCCCTTGGATTTGGCTCAATGTTGCCTGGGAGACCACCCTGCTGTCTCTCAGACATCATCTTAGCCATCTGGCCAACCTAATTCTCAATGGCCTGTATGGACGCCTTTTGGCCCCTCATCTCACCCTCATAATTGGAGAAGCGCTCCAAGTGCTTCTGGTAGCGCTGCTCGGCAATTTGATTGGTGTTTGTGGTGTTGGTGAGGAATTGATGTAAACACCCCAACCGATGGCGGAAACATCGGGATGTCACGTATTGATGATTGTTCAGTAGCTCATGGCGAATAATAAATTTCATTAAATGATTACATACATTTGTTCTACAAGAATTCGTACATCAAACAGAATAATACTATGCACACATCTTCAAGCATTAACCCAAATCTTCAAGCAAGTAGAACCTGAAACATGTTAAGTTTGAAAATATTTTGGGTCAACAAAAGTTGGTGAGAATTACATAGGTTTTTGAATATAATTGATAACCATAGTTTTGTACAACCTTCACAGTTGTATAATGATAGAGTATGAGTCTGACATGTAACAATGCGTCTTTGTACTACCAAACCTTGTGTCGACTGATCACTAACTCGCAAGTTAGTTAATTGTTGTTACTGTTATCGATCATCCCTGAATTTATGCGGGGGGATGGGTTTGTCAGACCTATAGCGCTATAATCTAAACAGGCGGCTTGATCATTGTTAATGATTGTACTGTGTCTTTTTGTTACAGTCAAATGATAGAATGATGATGTACTTGAATCACAAGTAAATATGAGTATATGATAGTATAAAATGTTTAAACATGTTTCACCCCAAAAAATAGTGAAAATAGGGAAAAGGGGCTATGTAAACTCACCTTAGCAAAATGTTAAGTCTCGTGAAATAGAATATATGTTGCCCAACGATGCCAAGTATTACCCTATAATTAAGGTAATAAATATGTCTAAGTCTTTCTAGTCTACAAATATATTCTAGGGTTTCGAATTGGGGATAAATGTTCGTTTGATTAATAAATAATATGTTTAAATAAATAAGAGAAATTTGATAAATAAATAAACAAAAGTCTTTTTATAAATTTCAAATTAAAGATGGTCACAAAATAAAGTTTTAAGTTTGAAAATAATTTTTATAAAATTATTTTCTTAAAAATAGAATATTAAATCTATTTATTACAAATTGTCAAAATATAACTTTAATATTTAAAAATATTAAAATTACAGAATTATTAATTTAAAAATTTTATTTCTGATCTAAATAAATAGAAATAATTTATATAAAATTTTGGTGCAAAAATATTGAAAAACGAATTTATTATGATTTATTTATGATTAAAACTAACAAAAATTGATTAAAAATATTAAATAAATGATTTTTCAGAAATAAAAATTATTTTAGAAAAGCTTAATGTTATAAAAACTCAGAATAATTTTTGTGAAAATTTATATAATCGTTTTGATATTTTTATAGAATTTTATAAATAAAATTGAATAAACTTGAATTATTTATTATATATATTAAATAAATAATTTTTTGGAAAACTAAAAATTGTATGTTAAACTTTTTCACTAGATTAACATAATATAATTTTTGTAGAATTTATAAAAGAGTTTAAGTATTTTAAAATGATTTTTTTAATAATATAAAGGAATATATATATATATATTATTAATAAAAAAAATGTTGTTGATGCCGTGGTTCGAACCCGGGCCCTAGGCCGGTTCGTTGGTTTTAAATCACAAGCCTAGACCAACTGGTCTGGACCCTAAGAACGTTTAATCTAGGGTTAAAATAATTATATAATTATGTTGAAACTATTTATATAATCCTTAAAAGAAAAAAAAAAGAATTTATGTGTGTGTTGCAAGACTCGAACCATGGCCAACCGGCCGGTTCGCGTCTTAAGGTTAAGGGACACACCAGCTGATCTAAAGATCAGTTGGTGATGATTCATGCTTGACAATACATAAATATACAGGTCTGCAGACATGATCTTCCCCAATTCATAAACATTCGAACCCTAGTTTTCAAATACGTTTAATTAGCAAACAATAACCCCATAAAGGTTGGGGTTATTGATCGACGAGTAAGCGGAAACAAAAACACGTATTCAATTATCACTTACAAGCTTCGATGATTAACGATGGGTCAGGTCAAACAAAAAGTCAACCGATCACGCTTCTTGGTTATTGCGAAGATTTTAATAGAAATTGAGGATAGGGGTCTGTTGTTCGGTGCTTTACAACTGAGGAAACAGGTTCAATTTATAGTGTGTTTGTCGAAAGGAAGGGTTTAAATGCTTGGTCAACAAACGCATATGGTATGCGAATTATAGTGAATTTATGCGCAAATTACGGGACTTGATTGTAGGAGAGTGTTTGTCGGTCAACTGGGGATGAATTGGTTACCAAAAATGGGGCTATTAATCAATGGAGATGGACCGGGTTTGACCAGGGTCTCGGGTCGGGTCTGAGGAAACCGTCGGGTAGCAGGGATAACAAAAAGAGGTTGGGTTTGTGTTGGGCCGGCCATCATGGGCTCTGGTTTGCTGGGCTTACGAAAAATGAAGGGGGGGGGGGGGGTTTGGTTTGTTGGGTTGGGTTAAGAATATTATGATTAAATCAACAAATAAGTTTATTGTTCTTCAATATTGTTATTATTATTTATTATTATTATTATTATTATAAACCTTTATATATATATATATTTATATAAGTTGTGTGGTAGGAAAAAAATAAAAACTTAGGCACATCATAAAATGAAAAATATAAAGTACGTTTTAGAATTCGGGGAAAAATTTTGCGATGTTACAGTTGAGACATCATCTCCTCCAGTCTAGACGTACCACCTTGGGCGTGCTGCTGGGAACTGCCCCGGCGCCCTGGTTTTGGTACTGGTTCGGTGTAGACTGGTAAGATTGGTTATGAGAATGGTAAGGTTGTTGTTGTTGGGACTGGTGGGATTGATGTGGTGTGGCGGCTCGCAGCTGGAATCCGAGAGGGTTCTGGTTAGAGGAACCAGATCTCCACCCAAAGTTTGGGTGGTTTCTCCAACCCAGATTATAAGTGTTACTGTAGGGGTTATGTTGGGGTCTTGTTTGATTACCCATGTAGTCCACTTCCTCGTGGCCAGTATACATAACCCCTGAGCACACGAGCCAGGCTCGTGAGATACCCCGCACTGTTTACACAGACATTGGGCCTGCTATACACTTTGTTGAGATCTATCAAATATCGTAGCCAGAGCCTGAGTCTGTACAGGAATGGCCGTGTATATATCCACGGCATGTACACCCGATCGGGCAGATGAAGACCTGGATTGGTCACTCTTTCGAGATTTAGATTTCTGGGACGCCTTCTCAATAATGGCCCATGCTTCATTAGGGACTTTGTTCCGATGTCTCCCCCAGCATATACATCAAGGCGTTCCCGAGACTCAAACTCTAGCCCCTGGTAGTACGTTTGCACCAAATGTCTTTTTGAGATATCATGGTGCGGGACACTCAAGAGTAGGTCTTTGAATCTCTCCCACGCGGTG
Source organism: Ambrosia x helenae (assembly GCA_030844895.1). Lineage (NCBI taxonomy): Eukaryota > Viridiplantae > Streptophyta > Magnoliopsida > Asterales > Asteraceae > Ambrosia > Ambrosia x helenae. The sequence goes on along the minus strand of CM061224.1, from coordinate 34,487,921 downwards.
TACAGTGATTCCTCGTCATCTTGACGAAATGTCATGATGCGATTCCTCAATTTTTGAGTCTTTTCAGGAGGGAAGTATTGCTGCATGAACTGTTGAGATAACTCTGCCCAAGTCGTGTTCGACCCCGTAGGTTGTGACAAAAGCCAAGTCCGGGCTTTGTCCCGCAATGAGAATGGGAAGAGTCTCAAACGGATAGCATCATCGGAGATACCCGTCATCTTAAAGGTGGCTAAAACCTCTAAGAATGCAGCAATATGCGGCCTGGATCCTCATGCTCCAGTCCACCGAATTGCACCGAGTTCTGTATCATATTAACGATACTGGATTTGATTTCGAAATGGTCCACCAAAATAGTCGGTCGGACAATACTCGGCGCCAGTCCATCCCCTCCAGGACGACCACTATCATTAAGCGGAATGTCATCGTCCGCCATGATAATGTCACTATGGGCTTCCGACCCCTCGTCGTCAGCCAGATCGTGCCTCGCCTCGTCAACTGGGACCTCGACTATAGGAGAATAAAATAAGAATATCAGAAACAAGAGGCAATTTATGAAGTCTAATCCTCTCGCTTCTCCTCAAGATACGACTTTGCTCCTCCTCAGAAAGATCACCAGAAGGCCTAGGGTTCGTGGACATCAACCTGCATATAAGAATGATACAGTTGCAACAGGCGAATATATGACAAAACCCAAAAGGCGATAAAGGACAGAAAAATAAATAAATAAAATTTACAATCCATAAATACATACGAAAATAACGGAAAGCTATATACTCAAGAAAATCAAATAAAAACTAATAGAATCAATAGAATGAACAGAAATAAGCAGACTAAGCCTAAAACTATACAAAGAATGAAATTAATAATTAGTCCAAATACGAACAAATAAATCTAATCAATCAAATAAAGAACAAATCAAATTCATAGACAAACAAATAAAACCAATAATCAATCAATTAAATCCGTCAACATCCTAATGAACGAATAATCAAATCAAACATCCTATAAGCAGATAAATGAACGAATCTATATGCAAACCTATAAACCAATCTAAAATCAATCCAAACAGGGCCTGTGAGTGGCCGCTCAGCCTCTGTGAACGGCCGCTCACTTTTCAAACAAGTGGACAAGTTGCTGCTGCATGACGTACAACTTCCAGAAGGTTTCCAGAAATATTTGAGGGAACGCGCGGCCGCTCACAGGGAGTGAGCGGCCGCTCACGGGGCCTGAGGTCCTGTTTACGCGCCGAAATCTCCGTTTTTCCTTCTGTTATGCTTCCGGAACATCGTTTAAGACCTGAAATCCTAAAGATACCCAAATAAGTACCAATTCCTGTGTAAAAGGTCAAAAACGTATGAAAATAGGAGTTAAACGGGGACTTTTATATGTGTAATTTAACGTATATCAGTGTTCGCTAAGGTAGACTTGTATGTCTGTAAAAGTATTAACCTGAATTTTTCGGGTGTCACATCATCCCCCTGTTGAAAGAATTTTCGACCTGAAAATTGTCCGAAAACGAAAAGAAACCGATGAAAGGAAAGAAAAATTCTCTGGTTGTCACATCATCACCCAGTAGAGAGGAATATCGTCCCGAGATTCACCCTGCTTCAACCGTAACCAACATAAACCCAAGTACACACTCAAATAAATGAATGAGGTTCCCTTGATCCCATCTAGTCCCCTTGTCCCGACAAGAATTCCGGTTCACAACATGAACCAAAATAAATCCACCGAGCATCCAATGATCCAACCGAGCATCCAATGATCGAAGCAACACTTCCCAAGGAAACGACATGAAACGGAAATCACAAACAGAGACGATTAAAACAAGTACTCCAAGCTGAGGAACCACTTCCTCAGGATGAATACAAGGTAACTACCACAAAAGTTAAACGAGCAACCCAACCCGATCGAAAATATGCTGAAGACTCCTTGTGATCGGTATAGACGACACATCAAGTACCGTACAAGAAATGTCTTCAGACTTTAGAACAACACCGAACCACCCTCGGTTCCATGACGTAGACAATGTAGTCCTCTAGGCGGACTCTAAGCTGACACTAATGCAAACGATAACCTCCTCGAACAGTGTCAACACACAATAGGAACGCCACGATAATCAACGAAACTGCTTATTCCCACAAGCAAAATAGGGTAAGGTTAGTAAATGCGGTTCATCAGACCCATGAACCCCCGAAGATACGTTAGCGCGATCAAAAGGTGTGACCAAAAACTCAAAATGGTCATAACAAGTTCGAAAGGAAACGTTAATCATGACACGTGATAACCTAAGTACCAGGTGTAGTCCATAAACATAACGTACAAACGCGCAAAACCAACGGTGCAAGAATCAAACCAAAATCCAAACGTAGCGCTCAAGAAAAGAAAACGTACTGGTATCGTCATCCAGATCCTGTCGGGCCTCACCCTCACCAATCATGAAAATACGCGCGTTCCAGTCGCCACCACCGTTACCTCCACCATTTGCATTCGCATCCTAAATCAACTGTGGACAGTTCCGCCAGAAATGTCCTACCTCGCCACAATTGTAACATTTCCGATTTCCCCGAGTATCAGCCCGCACCTTCCCTGACTGAAGAGTGACCCTACAATCCTTAGCAACATGCCCCACCAACTTGCATCTGTTACAACGAAACCCATCACAACGACTGCGATGATGAAATCCACACTGGTTACACATCGAAAGCTTCCCAGTATACCCTACTTGCTTCTGCTAAGATGACGAACCCTCTACCTCGAATTTCCTCTTGTTAGTCCCCAGAGTCTGCACAATAACACCTTTGGGAGGCAAAACACCCTCCTGAACCTTCTGATGAGTTTGCTTGTGAGCCAACCTGATCGTCCCCTGTAGGGAAGCAGAATCATTTGTGGTCACCAACCCGCGAATCTCGGACACAAGCCCAACAACAAAGAATTCAATCCTCTTAAACTCAAGAGTAGAAGCATCCAAACACATAAGAGTCAACTCGTGATATCTAGCAGTGTACCCTCAATGTCCGATCCCACCATCTGATGATTCCACAACTCATGTTCCAACCTCTTAATCTCGTCCCTAGGATAGTACTCCATCTTCAACCAAGACACAAACTCAGACCAAAGAATACCATGAGCTTCCACCAAGCCCATGACCTGAACAGTAGAGTTCCACTATGTCAAGGCTCTTCCCTCAAAAGTACCAGAAGCAAACTTCACACGATCCACCACAGGACACCCACACAAAGCAAACAAAGACTCGACCTTCTCCAACCACCGGAGTAATCCCACTACTCCCTTAGAACCAGAGAAATTGTGCGGCTTGCAATCCATAAACATCTTAGAGGTGCAAGCAGGAGTAGATGGGGTTAACAATATTACCTGTACCAACACACCAAATGAGACAAAATGAATACCCCACAGAAGATAAGAACAAGAGTAGTAGTAATCAAATTACCACCGAAACCATAGTGATGTCTCCACCACCTCGACCCCCAGCACGACCACCGCCGTCACCGTGGTGTCCACCAGCACGACCACCACCATGAGCAACAGGCATCCTCTAGAATACAAAAGAACAAGATGTTCAGCTTCGTCACTAGTATCAACCACTAGCAACAATGATAAGGAATCATCCTGATCCGACCAATTCATATTAACCACGAATTATCCAATCAGGATACCAAGCGTATAAGAATCCCCAAATGAATAATCATCCCGAAGTGTACTAAACCAAGTACAAGTGCAAGATAGTGTGCATAAGAAAGTGTGTCCATAGGAGCATAAGAGGAGGATGTCCGAACACTGGACAGATCTCAAAGGTACACCGAAGCTGCCTTAATGTACAATACCGTCGTGCCATGAATCAACCAGTTGGTCCCTTCGTTTCCAAATCCCGAAGAAGGTGTGTGTAGGCGAGTGTGTCCATTGGAGTATAGAAGGGAGATGTCTGAATCCTGGACCGATCTCAAGGATGTGCCAAAGCCACTCCAATGTGCACCACTCCCGTGTCCACAAGTCAACCTCTTCGTTTCCAAAACCCGGAGACGAAGATAAGGTAAGAGTAGAAAATAGAATCAAACAAGAATCAGAATTGATGATGTAACACATAGATGACATCGATGGTACCGACACCCCCAAAACCAGTAAGTGTGCCATGTAATAAGACTTGTAAGTATGTGACCGTCTAGTGAGTGAAACTCGACTATAAACTAGACTCTACATGCAGTCCTAGTTCACTATAACCATTGGCTCTGATACCAATCTGTCACACCCTCAAATTCCACATGCGGGGTTTTGCCGCGAGGCGCGTGACAAACCAGGATCCAAGTCCACGATCACAATAAACGACAACTATATGATATGAAAATGACGCAAACCATTCATTAAGTTCTCAAAATGTAATCACAACAGCGGAAGCATAAAACGTTTTTACAACTCGAAAAGTAAAAGTTATGAATTTGGTAATGTTCAAAACCATGCAAGTGAAATCCTAGACGCTGTGCAACCCTGTGCGCTATCAATGACTGCTACCTTAGCGACCTAAGAAAACATGCTACAAACGTCAGCACAAAATGTTAATGAGTTCACAGGTTTTTAAGTAAAACATTTCCAAAAGTTTCCAAAGTCACCGTTATGCTAAAAGGATGCCAACCTAGGCATATGAAACCATCATGTTACTGCTATGCTATAAGTATGCCAAACCCGGCACATAAAAAGGCTAATACGATACTAGGTGTAAAACACTCGTGTGTAACCGAACTGCCAACCCAGGCATAACTGTACTACCAATCCACGGCGAACTGAATGGCCGAGCCCAGCCAACCGAAACTACCGAACCATGGCTAACTGAACTGCCATCCAACGGCAAAACTGAACTATCGTATAGTAAGAACACAAAGTAACACTAGCATAACATGATCAGTATGAAAGCAAATACGTAGCATGTTTCTCCCGTGAAAACTTAAACACAGAAAGAGGGGCCGTGAAACTCACCTTAGGTTGCTTTTTTCTAAAGCAAGTAAATCAGCTCAAATAGATAGTCCCAACTACCGGTGACCTATCATGACAAGCGTATAAGATGTTAGAGTAATAACCCGTAGGTTAATTAGTCCCCAAAAGTCCAGACCATAACTGTGTACGTTTGAAAATATGTTTAAACGTTAAACCGACCACACCAGACAAGACCCGACATCCCATTGGTGACCCGACATCCCACGTGTTAGCCAAATACAAGATATCATGCACTCATATGCAATTACACACTTATCATGCACAAAAGTTCACTAAGTCTAGCATACAGTTCATTTAACGCATAAACAAGTCCGAACGCGTGTTACCAGGTTATTAGACATGTCACGGGGTTCCTAACCTGTCCCTAGGTGTCCAACCATGTTTCAGGATGTCAAAATACACTTACAATAGCAAAACACACGATTAGGAATTAATTAGGCATTTAGGAAAGCCAACAGGCAATTAGGAAAGTCAACGGGCAATTAGGAGTTCTAATCACATGAAATGTATGTGAGTAGGGGCTAATCGCCCCTGTATGTATGCGAGTAGGGGCTAATTTCCTGAAATATAGGCGATTAGGACTCCCCAAATCGCCCCCTGCAATGTCAAGCCCTAATTCGAGCATTTAACCTTCCAAATCAGATCCAAAACATGTATAAACACCTAACATCAAACCCAAATCATTAAACAACCCTTCCCAAGTAAACCCCCCCCCCCCAATTTATCATCAATCTAATAGCCCTAATTGCAAACATTTCCCAAAATGGCAATATTATCATGAAAACATCACATCAACATGCAAACTTACCCTAAATGGCAATTATCCAGATTTCATCACATAACAACGTTATACAACAATATCCTACTGTTTCTACATGCGCCAAAAACAAACCCTAACCTCATACAATCAACAAAACACATCATATCATCCTTAATCCTTCTAAGTCATTCAAACGGGTCAAAACGCCTATTATCAACAATACACAACCATGAACCTCCAAACTCATCAACAATCGTGCTAACAACCTATTTATCTCATAAACATATCAAACACACAAGAATCCTCATGTTTTAATCATAAAAATCCTATCTTGCATGAATACACCACATAGAACACATAATGAAAGATTAGACTTGTTTAACAACTGATTTTAAAGGTTTTCAAAGACACAACATAGCAAAACCAGGTCTGGACCTTTAGGGATCAATATAATAATATAAAAAAGGTTTAGGATGGATAACACACCTTAGGTTTTGCTAAAGAATGACGTGTAAAGCTTGAAAGGATGGATTCTAGGGCAAAAACGTGTTCCAGAGGTTGATTATGGTGTGGGATAGCTTTGGGGTGAGTTAGGGTTTCACAAATAATGTTTTAAAACATAAGGGTGGTATTTATGGGAGTTTTTAGTCGTCCGGCAAGTTTCATGCGAGTAGGATCTGTTATAGGCGATTAGGGCTCCTAATCGCCTATAAACACTAGTGATTAGGCCTGATCGCATGCTTGTAATCGCTTATAAGCCTCCTAATCGCTTATATACATTGTAATCGCTTATAAGATCACGTGATTACACGTAATTACCCATAAGGCCACGTGATTACACGTAATCACCTATAAGGTCATGTTTATTCGGGTTTCTGGCGTGTTAAGCACTATTTTAACACATATAAGCACGTATTCACATACCAAAAAGTCACATAATGATTATAAACACATAATGCATGATAACTAGCACGTTCGCATTCGTTCTCCAATCCCCGGGACCCGAGACTTGCGTGTGTGCATTAACCCGGTGATTCTATCAATTGTCGACCCTTGTACACGCAGTTATGGACCAACTCCCAATGACCTCTCAGATCATTGTAATGACTCCCGATGATTTCCAAAATCATCCCAAACGACCTAACTGACCAAGATAAGTATAATGCTAAGTAAATGTTTTTGCTAAGGTAGACTTGTATGTATGTAAAAGTATTAACCTGAATTTGCCGAGTTTCACAAACACACTTAGGAAGATAAAACACACTGATGAAGATAAACACACTAATTAAGAAAAACACACTGATGAAGATAAAACACGCCAATGAAGATAAACACACTGAATCGTAATGCAATCATTCCAGATAAAACACCATGACTTCAGCCTAGTTTCTTTGAAATCGTGATTAATATGAATGTTAAACCCAATATTTGTTTGGTTTTCCTTATATGATTTGAAGTTTGATGATCATATTCTTGATGATTGTCTGTTTTTAATGAGAGGGAACTTATTGCAGGTTTTAATGAGGGAAAGAGAGAGAGAGAGAGAGAGAGAGAGAGTAAAAAATGAATGAATATGAGAGAATGAGAAAATATTGATAACTCATAATAAAGCATCATTTAATTTGAGTGTGTATTTTACTATCATACCCCTAAATAGGCTAATCAATTAATAAAATTATAACACTAATTACAAGATTGCCACTCAATTAATTTACACACTAGATTAAACTCATCTAATGGTCATACTTTCTTCTTAGTCTTCTCATAACTAACACTCTTTGTACAAGATCTTGACCCTGGATAAATATGAAATGACTATTTTGTTCATCCAACACCCATTATATACTAGTATATGAAGAATATTATGGTTTCAATGCTTGATGTTATTCCATTCAATCAATCAATATATACAAGATACATTGCCCTATATTAGGGAAGAGATAATTACATCATAAATGCTAAATGCTATCTATATTTACAATTCAAATATATAATCTATTACACCCCCGCAGTCGAAGCAAGAGGAGGGCGAATGTTGAGACTGGAGCGGAAGTCATCAAATAAGACACGTGGTAGACCTTTGGTAAAGATGTCAGCAATCTGGAGACGGGTCGGAGTGTGCAGAATCCGAATGGTGCCGCGTTTAACATGCTCGCGAACAAATGAATATCAATCTCGAAGTGTTTTGTTCGTTGGTGTTGAACAAGATTGTTGGAAAAGTATATGGCACTGATGTTATCACAATACACCAGGGTAGCAGTAGACAATGGGCGACGCAACTCAAGAAGTAAGTGGCGAATCCAGCAAACTTCAGCAACAACGTTAGCTACGGCACGGTACTCAGCTTCGGCGCTAGACCGAGATATAGTAGTTTGCCGTTTAGAAGACCAGGATAATAGATTAGGACCCATATAAACACAATATCCCGACGTAGAGCGGCGAGTATCGGGGCATCCAGCCCAACCGACATCCGTGTATGCTCGAAGAGAAACATCATGACATGAAGATAATGTGAGACCATACGAAGTTGAGCCACGAACGTACCTTATGATACGCTTTAGAGCATTCCAATGATCTAACGTGGGATTAGGCATGTGAATACAAATTTGTTGCATGGCATACATGATATCAGGTCTTGTGAAGGTCAGGTATTGAAGAGCCCTGGCTAAGCTTTGGTATAGAGTAGGATTTTCAAATGGGGCAGCAGAGGTGGCACTCAATTTCGGTTGAGTGTCAACTGGAGTGGCAACCGTATTGCAGTTTTCCATACCTGCATGACCAACAATATCCCGTGCATATGATTGCTGTGACAAAAACATCTGGTTACCTGTGCGGGACACAGATATCCCTAAGAAATAATTGAGAGGTCCAAGATCTTTCATGGCGAATTCAGTCGCGAGGCTGCCCATGAGTTTGACCCGAAGAGGGTCAGAAGAGGTGGTGAGAATAATGTCATCAACATAGATAAGTAAATAAGCAATGTCACCCCCGTGGTGGTACGTAAAAAGAGAGTTGTCACATTTTCTCTGTAAGAATCCAATGGAGGTGACGAAATCAGTGAACCGTTGATACCAAGCCCGCAGTGCCTGTTTAAGACCATAAAATGACTTTGTTAGACGACAAACATGATCGGGATAATCCCGATGACGAAATGCCATAGGTTGATACATATAAACTGTTTCAGCAAGATTTCCATGTAGGAAACCATTGGTAACATCCAACTGATGGATAGACCAAGACTGTGTAAGTGCCAAAGTCAAGACTGTACGTATAGTAGCCGGTTTGACAAACGGGCTAAATGTCTCCTTACAATCAACCCGAATTTCCTGATTGCGACCATCACAAACTAAGCGAGCCTTGTATCTTTCAGGTGTGCCGTCAGACCTCTATTTGTGACGAAAAAGCCACATGCTCCGAATAATATGCATATCAGGTTGTCTCGGGACAAGTTCCCAAGTCTTATTTTTAATTAAAGCATTAACTTCGGTTGTCATGGCATTATACCACTCTGGGTTAGACAAGGCATCACTGGGATTCTTTGGTATAGGTGTAATGGTGGTGGTGGATGGATTAAAAATTTGTTTCGGTTTTGTGATTCCGGACATGGGACGGGTATGGGCACGGGATGGAGGAATAGGTGGTGGGTCCGGTATGTGGGATGGTGCGGGTGAGGTAGTGGATGGTGAGGAAGGAGTGGTTTGGGTAGGGTGGTCGGATGGTGAAAGAAAGGGTGTGGGCTGTGGGGCCGATTGTGTGGGGGAGTTAGTGGGTATTGGGCCTTGGAAATGGGGTGGTGTATGGGCCGAAGTGTGGTCTGCTGAGGAGGAATGTATGTTTGGTGTATGGGCCGAAGTGTGGTCTGCTGAGGAGGAATGTATGTTTGGGGTTGAGGCTGATGGTGTAGCGGGTGAGTTATTTGTGGGAGGGGACGTAGTTGGGTTGGGCCGAAGGAAAAATGGGTAGGATTGGTTGTCTAAAAATTTGTAGGTGTTTGGGGTGGTTTTGTGGGTCTTGGCAAAAGGGAAGATGGTTTCGTCAAACAATACGTGACGACTGATGGTGATAGCGCGGGTTTTCAGGTCAAGGCATTTGTACCCGCGATGATTGGAGGGGTATCCCAGGAAAACACATGGATGGGATCGGTATGCCAATTTGTGAATGGTGGTGTGTGGGATGAGTGGGTAACATATACACCCGAACACATGAAGATGTTCATAGGTGGGTATGCAATGGTAGAGGCGTTGAGTAGGGGTTTGGAAATTATGTATTTTACTTGGGATGATATTTAGAAGGTAGGTTGCGGTTTCAAGGGCATGGGGCCAATAAGTTGTGGGCATGGAGGAATGGGCCAAGATGGTTCGCATAAGGTTATTGATTGTGCGAATTTTACGTTCAGCTTTGCCATTTTGGGATGAGGTATGGGGGCAAGAGAAACGGAAGTGCATGGCATTGGTATTGCAAAAATTATGAAACTGATTATTGGCATACTCTCGACCGTTATCACATTGAAATTGTTTAATTTTGGTGTGAAATTGGGTTTGGACAAAGTTGTTAAATTTAGTAAACATGGTGAAGACATCAGATTTGTTTGCAATTGGGTAAGTCCATAGAAAATTGATAAAATCATCAAAGAATAAAACATAATAACGATGACCCCCATTAGAAACAATGGGTGAGGTCCACACATCACTATGAAAAAGCGCAAATGGCATAACAGTACTTGTATTAGAATCAAAAAATAAAAGTCTAGTATGTTTACCAAAAATACAAGCACTGCATACTTTATTTTTCAAAGAACGACAATTAATGGAACTAGAAGTCTTTAAAGAATTTAAAATAGCTAGGCCTGGGTGGCCTAGCCGTTGATGCCAAATGTCTTGAGAGATGGCTGCATAGGTAGAGGCGGTGGAGAGGTTGGTGATGTTGGACGGGCTGAGTGTGTAGAGATCCCCCGAGCTATTGCATTGTAGGATGGGTTTCCTGGTCTGGAGGTCCTTCACAGTAAAACCATAGGGGTCAAATTCAACAGATAATTGGTTGTTAGTTGTAAACCGACGAACCAAGATAAGGTTTTTAACAAGATTAGGTGCATATAAGACATTGTTAAGTTTAAAAGGTGGAAATGGTGGTAGTAGGGTAATGTTGCCTTGGCCTAAAACCGGAATGGTTTTACCATTCCCTACAATAATGTTGCGAATAATGCTAGAATTAAAAATAGAGGAGAACTTATCAAATTGAGGAGACATTGTGCCTGTAGCGCCAGTGTCCATGGTCCATGAGGAGTCATTGTGATGAAGAAAGAAATTGTAGAGCGCCTGAGCAATGTCCGTGGGCGAGTAGTTGGCTGTGTAAGATTGGGCTGAGTGTGAAGTTGGTGGCTGTGGGCCCAATAGACCTGCTGTATTGGATTTAGGAGGTGGTGGGGCCTTTTGCGATGGGTTGTAAGGTGTTTGTTGTTGGGCCGAAGGTTGGTAAAGGGATTGGGCTTGGTTGTAGTTTTGTTAAGAGGCTACTGGAAACGAGGGGTAGGGACACGGTGCAATGTTCCAGGGTGTGTAGGGCCATGGGTTATAGTTATTGGGCTGTGGAGATGGACGGGAGGGTTCGACCAGGAGTTTGGTTGCCAAGTCTGTTGTTGGTACCGTCCTCTTCCATAAGAACCCCGACCACGTCCGCGATCTCGGCCACGGCCTCGGCCACGTCCGTTGTCGGTGTTTTCTGGCTGGGTTTGGGTTTGGTAGTGGTAGTGTGAAGGGCGGTGCCCGAGGATTGAGCGGATAGTTGTGCTTGGTTTATTTTCTGGTCTTCGACTTGGCACAAACTAGATCGGGTACTATAGAAATCGGGTAAAGGATGGGTGTTTTGAAGGATAAGCTTGATGTTTTCGTATTGTTCAGTCAAACCTGTTAGGATTTGCATAACAAGTTGAGTTTCGGATACGTTGGCACCAAGACTGTGTAGTTGGTCATAAAGGAGTTTCATTTGTTGACAATAAGCGGACATGGTTGAAAAACGGTCAAGTCGGGTGTTGAAAAATTTGTTTTGAAGGGCTATGGTTCGGGCGGCCTGGTTGTCAAGAAAAAGATTTTTGAGACGACACCAAGCGTCATAGGCAGTGGTATTGTTGATCATGATGGTGTGGACAAGGTCTTGAGTGATGGTGCCATAGATCCATTGTAAAACAATGGCATCTATACGGTCCCATGACTCATGATGGGTGGGTTTGGCAGCCGGGTCAGTGGTTGTGGTAGAGGAAGAGGAAGCAGCCGCACGGGGCTGAAGGTGATCGTACACATCGCACGCCTTGCAGTGTATGGTAAAAAGTTCAGCCCAGGTGTTATAATGCTCAGTTTGGCTATCAAGGATGAGGGGGAAAATTTTTTTAATATTTGTAACAGTTACCGCAGGATGAAGAGTAGACATGTCGACTGAAACAAAATTAGATTAGAAAACAAATTTTTTTTTTTTGGTTGAAGAAGGTTTGTGGCAGAAGACCAAAAAGGGATCGGAAAATAAAATTGTGGTTGAAACAAAATTGTGGTTGAAGAAGATTTGTGTCAGAAGACCAAAAGGAGATCGGAAGAAAATTGTGGTGAAGAGTAAGGTTGCGGCAGAATTATTTGAGAGATGGGATTAGGGTTTGGCTTGATACCAAGAAGAATATTATGGTTTCAATGTTTGATGTTATTCCATTCAATCAATTAATATATACAAGATACATTGCCCTATATTAGGGAAGAGAAAATCTATCTATATATATAAAAGAAAACGTATGTGTTGACGTGGCGTGCCACGTGGCATCATAATTGAAAGATTTTAGTGTTTTTGAACTATTTTCTTTTTTAATTAAAAAAAATAAACATAAAACCCTAAATTAAATTGAGTTATTTTAGGAAAAAAAGAATTTAAAAATAAATTTAAAATTTTCTCTCTCATGTTTCCTCCCATAATTTTTAAACGTTTATATCTTTTATATACGAGATTTTTTAAAGAAAAAAATTACACCAAGTTAATGAGCGTTTTATTATCTTTCCAACGAGTACCATAGTCCTATATAAAAAACGGAGAAAAATCGACTATTTTTTGTGGGGTTTCGTTCATACAGGAAAAAAACACACAAAGTGTTCATGTTATTCATTAATCATGTTTTTTTCTTTTAAACCAGGTTCTTATCTACGATGTTGAAAATCAGCCCAATCGCCATGTTATCATTGGAATTTTACTAGGTATACTTCATCAAGAGAAGTTAGGAGAAAGAATCGCGCAACACTGCAACACATGGTTATATTTTTCAACCCCGGGACGCTCCGGAAAGAATTGATTGACGTGGCGTTCAATGGTGGCCTCAACCATCTCTTGATTATGCCACGTGGCATAATGCAGCTTACATAAGTGATTATTTCCAGCTTAAGTGTTTGTTTAGTTGATAAGGTTAGTAATTATAAGAGCCATTAGAATGTGAAAATTAGAGAGATGTGATGAGGTTTTTAATAGTTGCAGCTTACATAAGTGATTATTTAGATGATTACTGATTAGGTTTTAGATTAGGGAATATGAGTTATTACTGATTAGAATACTATGAATATGCACTGATTGAGAGATTTTGTGGTTAGTTAACTTGAGCCATTTGCAATAGTTTATCACGTAAAATTAGATTTTTCAACCCCGGGACCCTCCCGGGGTAATCAGCTAATTACATCATAAATGCTAAATGCTATCTATATTTACAAATCAAATATAATTCAAATATATAATCTATTAGTATAGATAAGTAAAAGGTATTATAACAAAGTACTGACTATATATAACGATAAGAAATTGCAAAACATGTCAGGCTTTTGTATACAGATGCAAGTAATAGATCGTGATACTGAGATTGATACTAATGACGACTTTGTATTACATTTCTTTTTGGACGTCGACATGGCCGGCTCAAGGGTAATTAAACCAAAGCAAGTGGCTTTGGGCCCAAGTTAGAAAAAAAAAAAAAAAAAAAAGAAAGAAAAAAAAAGAGGCCTGCTGTTTTGTATATAATTAATATAGGGCTTGTATAAACAAAATGGCATGTTGGCTTAGTGGTAAACGCAGTCCTAGTCTACAAGGAAGTAATGGGTTTGAGACTTCATTAAACCATTTTTTGTGTTTTTGATTTTTTAATGCATAGCCTAAAAATCAATTGGTACAACCCACAAACCTTAGGCCACAATATGTATGTATTTGTTTGATTATTATTTTTCTTTTGTTTCTAGTTAGGGTTAAGGGCCCTGGATCATTAATTCATTTTGGGCCTCCATAATAGTTGAGCCGGGAATGACACATGTGTACTATATGTATAAAAGGTGGTGTATTGTAAAAAAAGTAGATGGCATATAAGGGAAATTACAAATACATTAGGACATTACACAGGAAGTGTGTGCTTCCAACCAACAGATAGCTATATGGGAATCTTTCTCTAAGCTTTTAGTTGGCTCCACACCACAAAATAAACTCATTCGCCCACCCCCATGTGTTCATTTGAGGCTAAGGTCCCCCCATCCCCATCCCCTCATTTTGTTTGATCCCTTGGCTGCTAGTCTTTGCTATACCTTTGTATTTTCAATGGTCGAATCCAAACATAAGTATGACTTTTGTTGCATAAGGTACGAATCTTGTATATGCAACTATTCCCGATCTATCTTACAAGAAATGTTTTACCAAGAAAAAAATTGTTTGCGTTTAACTCCTTAAAATCACAATAAATCCATCAAACCAACCCTAGACACGACAACTTGTAGGATAAAAATAGGCTATTAGTTATCTTTAATATGAAACAAGTGAATCATTCTTATTGTCACGACAACCATGAATAAAGTTTATGCAATGCCAAATTGCGGACTATCGACGCATCATGTGGTCGGCTCGTTAGTTGGCCACTACGGGAGAACGAAAACGAGGTTTCATGTGGGCCTAATGGAGTTTCGTCTCAAGTATAATAAAATATTTTTTTTCAATACTGCACGTTACGCCCTCGTGGGTTTATCGTTATCATTGTCCTATATATGCATTAATCTTGTACCTCATAAATCGACAATATATGACATTGACTACTACTAGATTAACCTTAATCATATATCCACCCATTTCATCATTCTTTCTTTCTTATGATACACATATTGTTATTAAATTTATCTTGTTTTTATTTAATAGAATAACTGAAAAACTTTAAATTCATTATTCAAACAAGAGGTTTTTATGACATAACAATCATTTCTCTTTTTATCAAACTTCCTAGAAAACTCTAAAGAATAGCATGGACCTCATGTTCGCGGAAGCTAATGAGCATGAACGTGCAGGAGGATATAAAGTAAACATTAGATTAGGTTAATCTATGGATCTAACTCTAATAAATCTTGCTTAAAGACAAAGATTTGGTAAAAGTGTGGTTTGGGGATTATATTAAGGAAACTATATTATATATTGTACTTTATATATATTAATAACATATATCCTTGTCATTCAACAATATTATAGAATGGTTTTATAAAACACACATATATGGTGGGTTCAATGGAAAACCTAAAAAAGTTAGAAACCGAAAAACCACTCATTTAACATGTCAAATATAACATAAATATTCAAGTTAACATGTAAAAATTTATTTTTTTCAAAAACATTTTTGAAGCTTTTGTATATAAATGCATGTAGAAGCCTTTTGTATTTAAAAAAATCAAAAACTATTTTTTATTAAAAATACTTAAAATGAGTAAAAAATTAAAAAAAATACAAAAATTATTTTTTTTTATTGGAAAGGCTTCTATCTTAATATTCAAAAGCTTAGAAAAAAAAATTAATTTTTTTTAACATGTTAAATTGAATTTTTATGATTTACTTAATATGTTAAATGTATGGTTTCTCGGTTCCTCACGTCTTTAAGGTTCCCCATTAAACCTCAAACTATATATATTAAAACCATATTATAATATTGTAGAATACGAATTGGTGGACTATTTCTAAAGGCGATGATAGAATGTTCTAAGTAATATACAGTCTTCTATATATATATATAATACTAGATTATATTCCGGAAACTTTCTGGGATAGATAAATTTAATATGATGTGATAAAATATGTGTTGTGATGTAATATAGAAATTAATGTACAATAATATGAAAAAAAACAACAATTTTAATCATGTGAATAAGAATGAAAATGTATATTAAAAAGAAGATGTATGTTTGGATGAGGAGAAGAGCTAGAAACAACCATTGCAGAGCGTGATTGAGGCGATAGTCTTGAATGTGTGACGTTTTTTTTTTTTTTTTTGGAAATGAGTGGTTTTAACCTATTCTGCTCTTGATGAAAATAGAATTCCTAGTTTGAACATAATTAATGATTTGCTTAAACATGATTAATGAATTACCTGAACACATTGTGTTTTTTTTCCTGCATGAACAAAAACCGACAAAAAAAATCATTTTTTTTTCGTTTTTTGTATGGCGCTATGGTACTCGATGGGAAGATAATAGAACGTTCGTTAATTTGGTGTAATTTTTTTTTTAAAAATATCGTAAATAAAAGTTATTAACGTTTACAAATTGTGGGAGAAACATGAGAGAGATAGACTTTTGGATGAAAATAAGGAGGATGTCACATGACACACTCAAGGGGGGGGGGGGGGGGATGGCCTCTTTAAGTGCCATATAGGATTTCATGCTTTGAAATATTAATATATATAGATACTAGTAGAGTACCCGCACGATGCAGCGAGAAACACAAACACTTCTAAGGGTGTGTATGGTTCTGTTAAGTTCGATTATTAGCCTCAACCGAAACTAAAATCAAAAGTCATCAATTAATCAATCTTATTAAACAATTGGTTCCTTGGTTCAATTAGTATTGTTAGATTATCGTTTTATTCCGGTTTAGTTAATTTTGGTGAATAACAAAAACAAACTTTGGCTAAATTTTTTTGCCTACAAGTACAAGAAATGGAGGTATAAATACATGAAATAGAGGTAAAAAAATAGCCCTGTAAACGAACCAAATGTTCATGAGCTGTTTGTGAACTTGTTCGGCGGAAAGTTTGTTTATGTAGTTTATTGAATAAACGAACAATCACGAACACAAAAATTTGTTCGTTTAGTTAAATGAGTGAACATGAACAAACGTTGAGTTTGTTCATTTATGTTCTTGAACGTCTGTTTATGTTCGTTTATTTATGCCTGTTTAAGTTTATTAATTACATACGTAGTTATATATACATAAATACAAACATAAATTGGGCTTTGGCTACTTGTATAAATATATAACCAATTAGTAATTGGGTTTTACAGTAATACGAAATCGTTCACATTTATTATGTTCGTGAACAGTGTTTATGTTCATTGGTGCACTGTTCATTTAGGTTTAAACGAACGAACATAAACGAACACGAACATGACAAATTTCTTAATGAACGAACATGAACACAAAAATGTGTTTGATTATGTGTTCGTGTTCAGTTAAAATTAAATGAACATTCGGTTCGCTTACAGGCCTAGGTATAAAAGTTAAAAATTTCAAAACCCCCTCTATTTACTCAGCTTCAAACCATATTAGAGTATAATTTGCTATATACTTTTGATTAAAAATTTGATTTTTTATGTGATTAACAATATCTAGAGGTGAACAATAATTGAAACTCAACCGAAATCGAACAAAAAGATACAAAACCGAACATAAAATTAACCAAAACCGAGTTAACCTAATATCGGTTTTTTCGTACCCTAAGTTAACCAAAATTAATAAACCAAAACTGAACCATTCATACATGTATATCCTTTATACATCCATTACATGTATTTATACATTCATTTCATGTGCTTCTAAGCGAAATTTTAACCAAATTTTGGTTTTGGTTACTAACCAAAATTAATTAAACCGAACTAAAAATGACAATCTAACCAAATAGACTGAACCAATTAACCTGTTGGTTAACAAGATTGATAAGCTGATAATGTCGATTTTTGTTTTGGTTGAGGCTTATAACCGAACTAAACCTAACCCAACCGTGAACCATTAGAAGTGTCTGTGTTTCCTACCATATCGTGCGGGCATACTGTTATGAATATATTAATTGGCCTGTTTTAGTTTAACTAATTTGGGTTAACTAAGGGTACAAAAAGAAAACGATAACCAATTTTAAGTTAAATTGGATGTTTTCAGTTTTCAATAGATTTTGGTTCAGTTTTGTTAGATTTTTGGTTTGGCTTCGGTGAACAGTTTAGTTATTGCTCTCTTATATATCGTTAATCACGTAGCACATAAATATTTTTTAAATAAAAAATAGCAATACTATACCCAAATTAACGAGAATAAAATGCTCATTATTATGATGTAATTTTTTTTTTATAAAAGTGTAAACGTATTAAAAAATATGACTTATGGGGGTGGTTTGCTTAAATATGGAAAAGAAGTTTAACTATAATTTAAATAAACAAAAGTTATGTAAAGTTTAAGGGATTAAAGTGTAACTAAGATATGGTATTAACATGTAAATAATGTATGAATGAGTATTTTATCCTCATTTTAGGGTTATTTATGAAAAATAAGTTCTTAACTTTTGGGTATCTTAAACTACCCCTCACTCATGCATTATAATATAGTATAGATAGATAACAATTGAGGTGGAGACACATGTCACTTGGTAAGATCATCTCCCTGTGACAACAGTCAACGTAACAGGTCAACGTCCGTACATGTTTCAGTTATGACATCATTATATGTGCATATTTAGACAATTTGCATACACCATACCCCCCAGGTTAGTAGAGCAGGAGTTAATCAGAAAACTCAACATAATGCACTTGTTTAGTCATACAACACCCGGACACACCATAAAAACAAGCATTACAAGAGTTATGCCCTCTAACACATGCTAATGCACCTCTAATACACGATTGTGAACACAAAGATCATCATGGGAAGTCATTCAACAAACCCATGACACATGTGAAACAAAATAGATATTAATGTCATCATCAAGAGGCATGGAACTTAACAAACTCTTACTCTTGTGAAACTGGAGGATATTCCTATATCAAAGGTATACTAGAGGCTACACAACGAACAATCACAACATGAATAGGACGATTTATTCAACATAACATGTTAAGTATTGGATCATGACCAAGATATTTGTCTTAGAGCTATACAAACATATGTATACACACACACAACATTATATACACACATCCACATGCCTAAATACTTAACTTCTAAGCTATCTATCCTTGCCATTCCCCTTATGATCATTTGGCACCCCATAGATGCTATCTAAGAAAAGAATTCATACTTGATTTAGAAAACAACAAAACCTCCCACTCCTACTACTAGCTTCGGCCGAACACAATCACCAAAGCACCATGTGTGTGTCCAATCCTTACACTAAAGAGGAAATGTCAACTCTCATAACATGCTCTCTTATCCTTCCCCTTTTTGATCAACAAAAGCATGACAAGGATTAACATCACTATCATCAAAGTTTGTACCTTTTCTCCTTGTATTAACCTCGGCCGAAGGACTATAGGTATGACACCAAGGCTACAATCGGCTTAGCATGTTCACCCAACCCCTACCCCGTGATCATAAGCAATCGATCCTAATACTCAACACAAGTCACATACATTGTCTTGTTTAAGGGTAATTCACTAAACTACTTACCACATTGTCTTAATACTAGTGTGTGTTCCTATCACATTGTCTTAACATCACTATAATCGGCATTGTTACAACCGCAAGTAGCCAAATTATGCTTTTGAAACCATGCACGACTTAGATCACCCTGAAATAAATCGGATTTCATAAGTAGACGGTGATTATCTACTAGCTCACTAGACCACACACGACTCAAACAGGTGAGTTTTCTATGGCCCCATTTCACTATTTTCCATTTTGGGGGAAATACATGCATCAATACTTGTGTCATTTTCAAGTGTGTGTACATTCTAGCATGACTACCATGTGGAAAATGAGACATTTTGGTTCATGAGCTCACTAGTCCTCGTACATCGTTCACTGTAACCATTAGCTAGACATTTAGCCATGGAACACTTTAATAGATCTATTGGGTTGACACCCCCACTCTTGGTTAGTCGCTCTAACCGGCCACATGCAAAAGAGTGTTAGTATTCTACTATACATACATTGTCTTTAGTGTACAATGCACGAGGCACCACAGTCAAGAGGTTTGGTTACAGGACTCATGGTTCTCACAGTGATCATTTGCTTAGCTAGCTCATGATTGGTCAAACATGGATGACACGTTCATTTCACAGTACATTCAAAACCCATAGACTCGCCAACATTATTGTTGACAAAACTCTTTATGCATGTGTTTCAGGTAATTAATGGAGGGCCACAGAGGATTGAGGGAAGGGTTCGAGCATGCACACCGTGGTATCACTTTGATGGCTTTTGTCAGCATCAAAATGCTATGTTTTCAATTTCCATAAGACAATGTTCATGTGCTCACACTATGGATAATTTTAAATAAATTCATGACAAATTCTATCTTTTATGGTGGTACTATTTTGAATAAATGTGTACTGCTTGAACCTTGTGCTTGAAAACCTTTCGGTCATTGCACTCTCGTGTTTCCGCCTAGGCGGGGTGTGACAGATTGGTATCAGAGCACGAGGTTATAGCGAACTAGGATTCTTTTGAGTCAACTATAACTTAAAGTATTTTCGAAACGTTTTCACAAAGTGCCACAAAGTCTCTCCATGCACCCCTCAAACCTCAAGTCGCTCCACGAAGACATACGGGTACCATGGTTTATTTATTTACACATATGATTGTTTACATATATGTACATGTTGTGACAGGAAACATGGTCATCACTATTGATCTCGTTTTTCACCCGAGTCAGAGCCAGATTACTTAGTAGATGATTCCCAGGAGGATGATTTACCTCTTACCCAGCCAGCCCCCGAGTCCCATCATAATGGGTGGATCTCCGAGTCTGAGATGGACAGTGACTCACCTCCTGTTCAGAGACGTACTTCCGACGACGAGGCGGACGATGACACTCCACCCCTAGCTATCTCTGACCCCCATTCTTCTGTCACCCCTTCTGTCTCATCTCCACCGGCCAGCCTAAACCCCTATTTACGCGTAGACACTTCGAGACGTTTAGTCACTAAGTGTACTCCTCGTAAGAGGACTCGACGGGCCTTAGTGATAGCTATACCTGCTAGGACCCCGATTATCCCTACTGACCCTGTCCGTGTTTTCGAGCCCGTCCAGCCGGCCATTCCTGAGCCTATACCCCTAGCCATCAAGGTAGGTGAGCCATCAAAGAGGCTCAAGAGACGTTCACAGGCCCGCAAACGGCCTTACCTACCTAGTCTTACCAGCGACCTTGCGCACCGAGATGAGGAGGATGACCTTGTGACCATGAGCTTGGGAGGCTCATTGGGGAGACCCCTCCGCTCCGAGCGCATCGCTATTATATCTCATGACGTCCAGCTGGTGGCTTTGAAGGGCTGAGTTCGGGAGCTTGAGGGTCATTTAGCAGAGGCTGAGCAGGGGAGGCTAGCTGCCATAGTAGAGCGATCGGAGATGGGTAGACGAGTGGAGATGTTAGAACGTAGGGCGATGGAAACAGATAGGCGTATGAGGGAGGCTATTATCTCTCTTGCTGCTGCTTTCCCACCCCCTTCTTAGATTATGGTTTATGATGATTATGCATGTGTTTGACTTATGATATTTTGTGACTATGGATGTTATGATCTAAAAACTAATTGCGGTTCACCCGCCAGTTTTGTATCAAAAACCTAAATGCTTTTGAGAAATTATGAAATGATGTGATGACATGATGTATGGTTTGATTTATATGACTATGTTGGTTATGGTATGTTTATATATTATACTCATGTTTGTTGTGTTCCATCTTTTAGTTATGCAGACCCGGCATTCCACACGAACGACCGAAGGCGAGCCACTACCGTCCACACCCGCCGAGTTGGCCAGGGTAATTGCCGAGGCAATTGCTCGACACGATGCAGCCCGAGCTGACTCAAGCGGAGAATCTGGAGGTACCGGGCGTCGCCGAAGCAAAACAGACCACGAGGTTGAAAACTCTAGTCACGGCTGTTCATACAAAACCTTCATGGCAAGCAAACCATGGAACTTTCGTGGTAATGAAGGCGCTGTAGGAATTGTCCGGTGGATAGAGAAAACCGAATCAGTCCTCGAGATTAGTGGTTGCTCCGAGGATCAAAAGGTAAAATACTCCACCTGTACCTTTCAGGATTAAGCCCTCACTTGGTGGAATCTGCAAGTACAAACCCTGGGCAGAGAAACGGCATACAGTCTTGCCTAGGCCGATCTTAAAATAATGCTCATGGACAAGTATTGTCCTCGAAGCGAACTGCAAAACCTGGAAACCGAGTTCTGGAACCTTGCAATGGTGGATGCCAATGTGACTACATATACCACTCATTTTCACGAACTCTCTCGACTGGTCCCACACATGGTCACCCCTGAGTACAAGAGAGTCGAGAGGTATATCTGAGGTCTGTCCCTAAAGATCTGCAGTATGGTCACTGCATCGGCACCCTCCACCATCCAGACTGCGGTTACCCTAGCTCAAAGTTTGACCGACGACGCGGTATGTATGGGATCGCTGACCCAGAAGGTAACAGTTATCAGTGAGAGTTCCGGGAACAAGCGCAAACGTTCCGACAACCGGAAGAGCAAGCACTCCTCTCAATGACCGCAGGACGCTGTGAAAGTTTTTGCTGCCACTGCTGCAGAGGAACCCAAACGCAAGTACAGTGGACCTCATCCTCACTGCAGCAAATGCAACTACCATCACATAGGTACCTGCGACAGCATTCCGTGCAAGAACTGTAACCGTCGTGGTCATTCCACCACTAATTGCAGGGCCAAAACTACCAACACTTCTCCTGCTAGAAACGAGTGTTTCGAGTGTGGTGCGACAGGACATTTCCGAAAGGACTGTCCCAAGGCCAAGGATCAAGCCCGTGGCAGAGCATTTGTGTTAGGAGCCAACGAAGCACGAGATGATCCTAACATAGTTACGGGTACGTTTCTCCTTAACAATCATTTCGCATCAATACTTTTCGATTCCGGCGCAGATTTTAGCTTTGTGTCCACCAACTTTAAGAAATACCTAGGATTAGAATCTAGTAAGTTGGACACACCATTTACCATAGAACTAGCTAAAGGTAAATTAATCTCGTCCGATGAGATCGTTAAGGATTGTATTCTGGTACTCGACGACCACGAATTCAGTATCGACTTACTGCCTATCCAATTGGGTAGTTTCGATATCGTCATTGGCATGGATTGGTTGTCCAAACATCGTGCAGAGATCGTCTGTCATGAGAAGTTGGTACGAACCCCCTTGTCAAATGGTGAAACCTTAATGATTCGAGGAAGTCAGGGTTTACCCACTTTTCGTATCATCTCCTGCATTAAGGCCCAAAAATGTTTAAGGAAAGGTTGTGTCGCGTTCCTGGCACATGTCGTTGAACAAAAAGCTAAAGATCGGAAGCTAGTGGACATCCCCGTGGTGCGAGATTATTCCAAAGTCTTTCCAGAAGACTTGCCAGGACTTCCACCACCACGACAAGTCAAATTTCGCATCGATCTTGTTCCGGGAGCTGCCCCAGTAGCCCGCACTCCGTATCGCTTAGCACCATCCGAGATGCAGGAACTGTCCAATCAACTTCAGGAGTTTCTAGACAAAGGTTTCATTCGTCCGAGTTCTTCCCCATGGGGAGCACCTATCCTGTTCGTGAAGAAGAAAGACGGGAATTTCCGTATGTGCATCGACTACCGAGAGCTGAACAAACTGACGATAAAAAACAAGTATCCGTTACCAAGGATCGACGACCTGTTCGACTAGCTGCAGGGATCCAACTACTACTCAAAGATCGATCTACGGTCAGGATATCATCACCTACGAATCCAGGAGGATGATATCCCGAAAACTGCATTCTGAACTCGTTATGGGCATTACGAATTCCTAGTTATGCCATTCAGATTAACGAATGCTCGGCAGTTTTCATGGACCTCATGAATCGTGTCTGCAAACCCTACTTGGAAAAATTCGTCATTGTCTTTATCGATGACATCTTGATCTATTCACGAACTCAAGAAGAGCACGAGCGACATCTGCGGTTGGTGTTAGTGTTTCTCAAAAGCGAGAAACTATATGCCAAATTCTCGAAATGTGAGTTCTGGATTTGAGAAGTCCATTTCCTCGAACACGTTGTGAACGAGAAGGGTATACAAGTTGATCCTGCAAAAATTGAAGCAATCAGGGATTGGGCTGTGCCCAAGACACCGACTGAAGTGCGACAATTTTTGGGATTAGCCGGATATTACCGACGATTCATTGAGAACTTCTCTAAGATTGCCCAACCATTGACTGTCTTGACGCAAAAAGACAAGAACTTCGATTGGGGAATCAGACAGGAGAATGTGTTCCAAGTATTGAAGGACTGTCTGTGCAGTGCACCAATTCTTTCCCTTCCCGAAGGCACCGATGACTTCGTAGTTTACTGCGATGCCTCGCATCAAGGTCTTAGATGTGTACTCATGCAAAGGAATAAGGTCATTGCCTATGCATCCCGGCAACTCAAAATTCATGAAAAGAATTACACTACTCATGACCTAGAGTTGGGTGCAGTAATCTTTGCACTTAAGATTTGGAGGCACTACCTTTACAGTACCAAGTGCACCATCTTCACCGATCATAAGAGCTTACAACACATCTTCAACTAGAAGGAGTTGAACATGCGGCAACGCAGATGGGTTGAACTGTTGAACGATTACGATTGTGAGATTAAATACCATCCAGGCAAAGCCAACGTTGTGGCTGACGCATTAAGCCGGAAGGAACGAGTTAGGACCCTACGTGTGCGTGCACTAGGTCTAACCATCCATACAAATCTCATGACCCGTATACGCGACGCTCAACAAGAAGCTCTGAAAAGTGAAAATCTTAAGAACGAGTCGCTATTTAATCTATTGGAGCCAAAACCTGCCGGCACAGTATATTTCGCCAATCGGATTTGGGTGCCACGTTTCGGTGACTTACGT
This sequence comes from Ambrosia x helenae, assembly GCA_030844895.1. Lineage (NCBI taxonomy): Eukaryota > Viridiplantae > Streptophyta > Magnoliopsida > Asterales > Asteraceae > Ambrosia > Ambrosia x helenae. The sequence goes on along the minus strand of CM061224.1, from coordinate 34,463,062 downwards.
AATCTAATCTTGGAGGAAGCTCACAGGTCTAGATACTCCGTACATCCTAGTGCTGACAAGATGTACAAAGACGTAAAGGAACTTTACTGGTGGCCCAATCTAAAAGGTGAAATCGCCACATACGTCAGCCGATGCCTTGCCTGTTCAAAGGTCAAAGCTAAGTATCAAAAACCATCTGGTTTGCTCCAGCAACCAGACATTCCGGTTTAGAAATGGGAACAGATTTCCATGGATTTCATCACTAAGCTACCTAAGATGTCTAGTGGTGACGATACAATTTGGGTCACTGTTGACTGGTTGACTAAATCCGCGCATTTCTTGCCGATTAAGGAAACCGACAAGTTGGAGAAACTTGCCAAGTTGTACATCAAGGAAATTGTAACTAGGCATGGCGTGCCTGTTTCAATCATTTCCGACCGATACAGTCGATTTACCTCCCGATTCTGGCAAACACTGATGGACGCACTAGGCTCTCGCTTAGACATGAGCACAGCCTACCATCCACAAACAGATGGTCAGAGTGAACGCACAATCCTGACATTGGAGGACATGCTTCGGCCGTGCGCAATCAATTTCGGTCGAAACTGGGATTCACACCTACCATTGGTTGAATTCTCCTACAATAACAGTTACCACACCAGCATCAAGGCTGCCCCCTTCGAAGCCTTGTATGGACGCAAGTGTAGATCTCCTCTTTGTTGGGCAGAAGTTAGAGACAAATATTTGACTGGCCCCGAGCTCATTCAGGAGACCACCGATAAGATCTTCCAGATTCGTGATCGCTTGAAAGCAGCTCGAGATCGTCAAAAGAGCTACGCTGATCGCCGTCGTAAACCACTCGAGTTTCAAGTTGGCGATAAAGTACTCTTAAAAGTCTCACCCTGGAAAGGTGTACCACGATTTGGCAAACGTGAGAAACTCAACCCCCGATACTGTCACACCCTCAAATTCCACTTGCGGGGTTTTACCGCGAGGCGCATGACAAACCAGGATCCAAGTCAACAATCACAATAAACAACTCTATATGAAACAAACGTAAATAGACATAACCATTAATTTAATAAGCGAAAGCGTTTAAGTAGCATTTAATCAACTATGCTATCATCTCAAAAGTTGTTCAAAATACTTTTAATACAAAAACGTGCAACTAAGTCTAGACGCCAATGCAGACCCGTGCGCCTAGTTCCGTTCATTGCTACCTTAGCGACCTGAGAAAAAACATGCCAAAAAGTTGTCAACATATAATGCTGGTGAGTTCACAGGTTTGTTCAAAATGTTACCAAAACGTTACCATGTCCATACTATATCAATGTTACCAAGTACGCTAGCTAGGCGTATGTTTCATTACTACTACGATTGGAAACCATTACTAGACACGTTTAGCAATGTTCAGCATGTTTAAGCAGCCCGTATGTTCAGCACGATAATGTTCCTGTTCGAGACAATATGCACCCGCCCGGCCCTCCAAGCCGACGAGTGGGGCAGGTCACGCCCAATAGATCTATCCACATTTCCCCGTTGTGCATCCCGCACATTCATGGTTTCCCCCGGGACTTCCAAAAGATCATATAGCAATATAAAGTTAAAACCATAGTATGACATATGTTACCAAAACCATTTAGCGCATGTTTTCTTCCCCAAAAGTTAAAGCAGTAAAAGTGGGGCCGTGAACTCACCTTAGATAGCATTCTTCAATTACAAGTAAAGATGTTTAGCCCTTGATAATCCCTCTACCTGAGATCTATCAAAATGTTCACATAAGTGTTCTGACTAATAACCATAAGGTTATCTAGTCCCGATTGTCCAGATCGTAACCAAGTATGTTTTAAAACGTGTTTAAATGTTTAACCGACACACTAGACAGACCCGACATCCCGTTGGTGACCCATTACCCTAACTAATCAAGTACACATAGATTACACACAAGGTTCAAGCATAAAACACTTAGTTTGTATCAAAAATCTCATTTTTGCATCAGAACGGTCGAACCAGTCAGTTTTAAGTCTCCTTCGCACCTTTTAGTCTCCTTCGCCGTTCTATAGCTCGTTCGACCGTTTGATGCTTCCTTCGCCTGTTTTATCACATTCGCCCAATAAAAACCCAGGTTCGACCCTGGATCCCTCCTTCGCACCTTCGATTGGTCGAAGGAGGCCAGGTTCGCCCCTGTTGTGTAATTTTTCCTAAAAACGCTTCAAACACATTCAAAACGACTCGAATCATCATCAAACACAGCAGTCAAGCATGGATAACTTATCCCTACAAAACCCCACCGATTTCCCCCGATAATACGTCCGTTTAAGCCCTTTCCCAAACAGGTAAAGATTATGGAAACATCACTTTCATGCATGAATAATTTACCCAATTTGGAAACTTTTGAAATCGATTCATGAGTAGCTTAAAATACTCAGTTTGTCGATTATCCGATCTTTCTTATCCATTCTATTGATCATTAATATTCATACATCAAGTTTTAATCCAATAAAACCCCCAAATATCATCATATCCAATCCTAACCCTAGACAACAATATTCCAACATTAATAACAATCCTATATCATGTTTCTATCATAGATATAGCAGCAAATCATTGAACAACACATAACACCACATAATACACAATTTACATATGTTATTCATCATGAAAACCTATGTTAAATGTTCATGTTTTGATTTAGAAAGATGTTTAAAAGGTTTTTAATCATAAAAACACCCTTAGAACAGATCCGGACAATTAGGGTTAGATGAAAACGAATTAAAATGCTTTTAAAAAGGTTTAGGATTATGAACACACCTTGGATTCTTGTTTAGATGTTGTAGATAGGTTAGATTATGAAAAAGAAGAGCAAAAACTCCTTCCTTAGTGTTTAAGATCGTTTGAGAGCGTTTTGGGACGGTTAGGGTTTGTGAAATGATGAAAAATGACCAAGGTTGGTATTTATACTAATCCTCCTTCGCCCCAATTCATTGGTCGAAGGTGGTCTCCTTCGACCCTTTCACAGGGTCGAATGAGCCCTGTCTGGTCGAAGGGAATTCCTTAAATTCCACTTCCCTGGTTCGCCCATTTATAAGGGTCGAACCAGATAATTTCTTCTCCTTCGACCACGCGAAGTGGTCGAACCAAGATCCCTTTTTAACTAGTTTTCCAGTTTGTCGTGTTTAACGCATTCTAACACATCTTAACACATAAGCATGCATCCTTAGTCTATATTTAACACATTTAAGCACAGATAATCATTTACACATCATTTAAACGCATCTATGTATATAATTCACCACACGACCCATAATCTACACATATACTTAATTAGTTCATGTAATGTCACCAACAACGGAACCCGGTACTAGTGTATTACCAACACGACTCCCAATGATCCTCCAGATCATTGTACCCTGGACAATCCTAACTTGATCCGACTCAACTAACCCAGTTCAGTTTGTTCATAAACGTTTCCCGCTAAGGTAGACTTAGATGTTACTAATATGTTTAAGCCAAACATGCCGGGTGTCACATCATCCCCACGTTGAAAGAATTTTCGTCCGGAAAATTGCGCAAAGCCCCAAAAAGAAAGAAACGAAAAGAACAGAACGAAAAGAAAATTACCAGATGTCACATCATCGCCACGTTGAAAGGAATCTCGACCCGAGATTCATTCCGCTTCAGCAGTAACATGCCTCGATTCAAACGCGCGCTTCGGAAAAAGATGGGGATACTTATCTTTCATCTGATCCTCCCGTTCCCATGTGAACTCCGGTCCACGGTTCGAGTTCCAACGGACTTTAACGATGCGGATTTTACTCCGACGAAGGCTACGAATCTTGTAGTCGAGAATCTCGACAAGTTCCTCCACAATGCGAAGACGATCATCAACCTTGATCTCTTCCAGTGGTACAATGAGAGATTCATCAGCCAAACACTTCTTCAAGTTAGACACATGGAAGACGTTGTGCACACTACCGAGATCCGCCGGTAAGTCAAGTCTGTATGCCACCGGTCCAATCCGATCCAAGATTGCGAACGGTCCGACATAACGAGGGTTAAGCTTACCACGCTTTCCGAAGCGTATGACGCCCTTCCATGGTGAAACTTTCAGAAGTACTTTGTCCCCAACCTGGAACTCTAAAGGTTTTCGACGGCGATCGGCATAGCTCTTCTGACGATCCCGTGCAGCAGCCAAACGTTGACGGATCTGTACGATTTTCTCCGAAGTCTCGTACACGAGTTCCGGACCAGTGAGCTGGCTCTCGCCCACCTCGGCCCAACAAAGTGGTGATCGACATTTCCGTCCGTAAAGAGCCTCGAACGGAGCTGCCTTGATGCTAGAGTGATAGCTGTTGTTGTAGGAGAATTCCACTAACGGCAGGTGGATCTCCCAACTTTTGCCAAAATCGATGACACATGCCCGAAGCATGTCTTCCAAGGTTTGAATCGTCCGCTCACTCTGTCCATCAGTTTGCGGATGATAAGCCGTACTCATATCCAACTGAGTACCCAAAGCCTTGTGCAGAGCCTTCCAGAAACGCGAAGCGAAACGAGAATCACGATCAGAGATAATAGAAATAGGCACCCGTGTCCGAGCAACCACCTCCTTAAGGTAGAGTCGAGCTAACCGCTAGAGTCCATCGGTTTCCTTAATAGGTATAAAACGTGCCGATTTTGTCAGCCGGTCAACAATCACCCAAATCATATCATAACCACTAGGTAACCTTGGCAGCTTGGTGACAAAATCCATCATGATTCGTTCCCACTTCCATTCTGGAACCTCTGGTTGTTGCAGGAGACCAGACGGCCTCTGATACTCCACCTTGAGTTTAGCACAAGTCAAACATTTGCTGACGTAAGAAGCTATGTCAGCTTTCATGTTCGGCCACCAATAAAGTATCTTCAAATCCTGATACATTTTATCGGAGCCAGGGTGGATAGAATACCGGGATTTGTGAGCTTCATCCAGGACAAGCTCGTGCAATCCCCCGAACAATGGGACCCAAAAACGTCCCGCAAAATAGTGTAAGCCATCAGTCCTGAGTTCAAGATGCTTGTCAGCACTGTGCATAGTCTCAGCCTTAAGGTTTTCCTCCTTCAAGGCTTCCAATTGTGCAGAACGGATTCGGTCAGGCAACGACGAATGAATGGTGAGTTGTAAGGCTCGAACACGGCGAGGGTTCGCAGACTCCTTCCTGCTCAAGGCGTCCGCCACAACGTTCACCTTGCCAGGATGGTATTTGATAGCACAATCATAATCGTTCATGAGTTCAACCCAGCGACGCTGCCGCATGTTCAACACCTTCTGGTCGAAAATATGCTGAAGACTCTTGTGATCGGTATATACTTCACACTTGGTACCGTACAAGTAATGTCTCCAGATTTTCAACGCAAAGACCACCGCACCCAGTTCCAAGTCATGAGTAGTGTACTTCTTCTCATGAACTTTGAGTTGGCGAGAAGCATAAGCAATAACCTTCCCGCGCTGCATCAACACGCAACCGAGACCACGAATAGAAGCATCACAGTACACAACGAAGTCATCAGTACCCTCCGGCAAGGATAAGATAGGTGCAGAACAAAGTTTAAGCTTCAGCATCTGAAATGCTGATTCTTGTGGTTCATCCCAGTCGAACTTTCGGTCCTTCTGGGTAAGAGCAGTGAGGGGTTTGAGCGATCTTCGAAAATCCCTCAATGAAACGACGATAATAACCGGCAAGACCTAGGAATTTCCGCACCTCAGATGGCGTCTTTGGTGCTTCCCAGTCTTTAATAGCTTCGATCTTAGCCGGATCGACATGAATTCCAGTTCATTCACCACATGTCCTAGGAATTGAACTTCACGTAACCAAAAATCACACTTTGAGAACTTAGCATACAACTGCTCCTGTCTCAAAAGTTCCAAAACCAACCGTAGATGTTCCTCATGATCCGCCTTGTTCTTGGAGTAAATCAGAATATCGTCAATGAACACGATGACGAACTTATCAAGGTAAGGTTTGCAAACGCGGTTCATCAGATCCATGAACACCGCCGGTGTGTTAGTGAGACCAAAAGGCATGACCAAGAACTCAAAATGGCCATAACGAGTGCGAAAAGCAGTCTTCTGAATGTCAGCTTCCCTGACGCGCAACTGCTGATAACCGGACCGCAAATCAATCTTCAAATAGTAATTGGAGCCCTGAAGCTGGTCAAAGAGATCATCAATGCGAGGAAGAGGATAACGATTCTTGATGGTCACTTTGTTCAGCTCACGATAATCAATACACATATGAAGACTTCCGTCCTTCTTCTTCACAAACAAAATAGGAGCTCCCCACGGGGAAGAACTCGGTCGAATGAAACCCTTTTCCAAGAGTTCCTGTAACTGGCTGGACAACTCCTGCATCTCGGGAGGTGCAAGACGATACGGAGCGCGGCAATAGGAGCTGTGCCCGGAGTGAGATCAATACCAAACTCGACCTGACGATGGGGAGGAAGACCAGGTAAATCATCAGGAAACACATCAGAAAAGTCACGAACCACCGGAATATCCTCGATCTTCTTCTCATTGTCAGTAGAAACGTTAACAAGTGCCAGAATGGCCGAACAGCCCTTCTGAAGATACTTACGGGCTTTCATGCTAGAAATGATACTCAGCGGAGCACCGCTTTTCTCGCCCCAAACCGAAAGAATCTCTCCATCAGGGAGAGGGATCCGAATAACCTTGTCAAAACAAACGATCTCCGCGCGATACAACGATAACCAATCCATGCCAACCACGACATCAAAACTACCCAGGGGTACCGACATAAGATCAATGGGGAAAGACAAACCCGACAGTTCCAAGCGACATTCCCTAAGGGTGTGTGTCGCTTCGATTTTCTTACCATCAGCCAATTCTATTAAGTACTTAGCCTCTAAAGGTGTGGGGTACTATATCTAGCAATCGACTAACATCCAAAGACACGAAACTCCTATCGGCACCAGAATCAAACAAGACAGAAACATAGCGATCATTAAGAAGGAACGTACCGGTAACTGTGTCTGGATCCTGCCTAGCCTCCGCAGATCCAATGACGAAAGCACGTGCAGTCCTGCCTCCGCCGCCGTTGTTCCCGTTACCGTTTCCGCCCCTCCCATTATCGCCCTGCTTCAGTTTGGGACAGTCACGCTTGAAATGTCCCGTGTCACCACAGTGATAACACCCTGCCTCCCTGAGTCCCCTGAGCAAGCAGGAGTAGCCGCAGGAGTCTGAGTTGGGGTGAGTGCCACCTTGCAATCCTTAGCATGGTGCCCCAACTGATGGCATCGATGACAACGAGCCCTATCACAACCCCCAGAATGGTGAAAACCACACTTGTTGCACTTAGGATGCTTCCCAACGTACCCACTCGTCTTCTGCCCAGAAGAAGACCAGATGACTCAAACTTCTTCGCGGCTGAGCTGGCACCACACTCTTCCCACTTCCTCTTGTTCCCCTCAGCAACCTTCACAGTAGCACCCTTGGGTGGCAAAACGCCTTCTGCCACCTTCAGGTTAGTCATCGATGAGCAGATCGGACAACCTCAGCAATAGTGGGAAGATTCCCAGCAGCCACCAACCCAGCAATCTCGGGCACTAATCCAGACACATAGTGCTCGATCCTCCTGTACTCGGGTGTGTGTAAATCAGGACACAACACCGCCAGCTCGTTCCTCCTCACAGTATATTCCTCAATCTCAGACCCAACCATCTTGTAACTCCAGACCTCATGCTCCAACTTCTGTATCTCCTCCCTCGGACAGTACTCACCTCTAAAAAGCTGCACAAAACTCCGCCCAATGCATAGCAATAGCCTCACCCAATCCCATGTTCTGTGTAGTAGCATTCCACCACGACAGTGCAGGCCCCTCAAATGTCGCAGTAGTAGCGTACTTTACCCGGTCCCAGCAGGACAGTTACACATAACAAACACAGATTCCACCTTCTCCAGCCATCGGAGCAGTCCCACCGCTCCCTCAGTTCCAGCGAAGTTAAGGGGTTGACAGTCCCGAAACTTCTTATAAGAGCACTGAGGTGGGGGTGGATTGGCACCAACACCTGAAACATGGTACACGAGTAAAACACAAACGAAAGGACACGAAACCCAAAATGAGACAAGGTCGACAGAAATCAACTCACCACCCATGGCATTAATTCCAGCCTGGAAATTAGCCATAGCCTTTACATGTGTTATATGTGTTTAAAGTTAGTATGTGACGACCCGGAAAATTTTTCTTCTTATTTATCTTTCTCTCCTCGACTTCGGGAAATTTTCGGGACGAAAATTCTTTCAACAGGGGGATGATGTGACACCCGGCAACTTTCGGTAACTAACTTTTGAAAACTTAGTAAGTCTACCTTAGCGAGTCGCGCATACGTTACACATAGCAAGGTCGGTCGAGTCGAATCGCACATCATTAGGGTTTTAACATACGCAAGTCTCGGGTCCCGGGAATTGGTGATCGGGCGGGAACGTGTTATTTATCATGCATTATATGTTTACAATCATTATGTGACTTGTCGGTAGGTGAATATGTGCTAACATGTGTTAAAACGGGGTTTAACGCGCAAAACACACAAACACAGGGGCTATAGGCGATTAGGCTTATGGGGAATAGCCTAATCGCCAATATAGGGGCGAGTAGGAGGTGATTATAGGCGAGTAGGGGCCAATCGCATGAACAGTCATGCGATTAGGCTCCCTAATCGCATGTAAGTCTGCATACTCGCGTGATACGTGCTGAACGACTAGAAACGCCTATAAATACCACCCTTGACCTCCAAAACATCATTTGTGCAACCCTAGCCGTCCCATAACATAACCCAACACACAAACACCCTCTGGAACTCGTTTTTGCATCAAAACCACCATTTTCAAGCTTATTCCATCATCACCTCTTGATTACAAGGTGTGTTCTTCAAACCCAAACCTTTAAATGATTATGTTTTACTCCCTAAACGTCCAGACCTGACTTATAAATGTTTTTATCTTTGAAAATCCATTTAAAACCGTTTTTAAACAAACCCACACCTTTACATGTGTTATATGTGTTATATGTGTTTAAAGATAGGATTTTTAGGATTGAATCATGGTTGTTCTTGTGTTATTATGATGTTTATTGCTGATACAAGTTAGTATGATGATATCCTAGGAGTTTGAATGGTTTTGGTGGTGTATTGTTGATACTTGATGTTTTGACCCATTTGAAGGATTTTGAATGATTAAGGATGATATGAGGTATGTTGTTGATTGTATGATGTTAGGGTTTGCTCTAGGATGATGCTAGAACAGTAGGATGCTATCGGACAACGTGGTTATGTGATTTAATCTGGATATTTGCTATTTAGGGCAAGTTCTTGCATGTTGATGTGATGTTTACATGCTAAGTTGCCATTTTAGGAAAACGCTCGCATTCGGAACTGTTAGAATGATGAAAACTTAGGGGTTTTGCTTGAAATATGTTTGTTAATGTGTTAGGGTGATTATTGGGTGTTTTTACACGTTTCGGATCTGATTTGGAGGGTTAAACACGCGGAAAACCATATCAGCTGCACTATAGGCGATTGGGCATCCTAATCGCCTATGCTATAGGCGATTAGGGGCATACTCGCCTGAATGAGAGGCCTACTCGTGTGTATACAGGCGATTAGGCCTTGTAATCGCCTGTTGACCAACCCTAATCACATGTTGACTTTTCCTAATTGCTAGTTTGATTCCTAATCGCGTGTAATGCTGCTGTATGTATATTTTAACATCCCGGAACATGATTTGACGCCTAGGAACATGATAGGAACCCCGGGATTCACCCAATGACTTAGTAACACGTATTCGGACCTGTTTATGCGTTAATCAGACATTATGCTAGACTAGGTGAACTGTTGCGCGTATTAAGTGTTTAATTGCATATGTGGCATGTTGTCTTGTATTTATCTAACACGTGGAATGTCGGGTCACCAATGGGATGTCGAGTCTTGTCTTACGTTGTCTGGTTGTCGGTTAAACATGCTTTTCGGACACATAATGGTCATGGACTGGACTTAGGGACTAATGAACCGATGGGTTATTAGTCTAACTTGACACATATCTTATGATAGGTCGCCAATAGTTGGGGCTATCATATCCCACAGACGGTTTACTCATATCACGCATACGGTTTACTCTTAAACGGAATACGCAACCTAAGGTGAGTTCACGGCCCCACATTCTACTGTTTATGTTTTCGGGGGAGAAACATGCTTAAAACTCTTTTATGACTTATGACTTGTTAAACTTTTATGGCTCATGACTCTTTATCACGTTATACTATGGCTCACTTATCGTACTATACGGTTCATCGAAAATCCCTTGAAACCACTAACATGGGTATATGGCGGGGAAATATGGATAGCGCTATTGGGAACTGACAAACCCCACTCGACGGTTGGACCGGGCGGGTGCATATTGTCTCTAACAAAACAAGGTCTACCGGCGATGACGGTAGTCCATAGGAACTAAGGGTAACACACGGCTCAGTCAGTAATGGTTTCACCCGTATGAGTATCTCATTCTGCGCCTGGTTTGGCGTTCTCATAAGCATAGTAGTAACTGTGATGGTAACGGTTTTCGGTGGAACACTTTAAACGTTTAATTTAAAAACCTGTGAACTCACCAGCATTATATGTTGACTCTTTTAGCATGTTTTCTCAGGTCTCTAAGGTAGCAGCTGTCAGATAGGCGCACGAGGTCGCACTGGAGTCGTCTCGCGTCTAGGGTCTCATTCGCATGTCTTGGAATCATGAACTTTTGAACTTATGTTTACTTATGCATGACTTTTGTAAACTTTAAATGCTTCCGCACTGTTTGAATGTTGGTTTTAAACTTATGCATGGTTTTTGGTTTACGTATGTTTTTACATTTAGACGTCGTTTATTGTGACCGTTGACTTGGATCCTGGTGTGTCACACGCCTCGCGGTAGAACTCCGCAGGTGGAAATTTGAGGGTGTGACAGATTGGTATCAGAGCCAATGGTTATAGTGAACTAGGACTGCATGTAGAGTCTAGACTATAGCCGAGTCTCACACACTAGACGGTCACATACATTTAAGTCGTGTCTTTTGGGCAAACATACTAACCTTGTCGGGGTGTCGGTCTCCTTACCACACAGTGTCACATTACTTATCTCATTCTTGGCTATTTTTAGCTTCACTTTATTTTCATCTCTGGGTTACAGCCGAGGGGACTTACTTATCGATCTTTTGAGTTAGTTATATCATTCTGGGATGTGTTTATCGGGTGACTTGAAGTTCTAGCTCGGAGCACGCCTAGGGGACCATGTAGAGCGATTTGTTATTTCGGGTGCACACGAAATCACAAATCGAAATGCATGAAAATCTTGGTGGACTTTGTGTTCGGACTAACGGTCATGCTGGAACCGTATTCTGAGTTCGTTTGGTCACTTGTAGCTTGGTTTGTTTTGGTACTGAGTGTCTCGTCTCATGTTTTGGCAGAACATGTCTGGTCGCGCTGGTGGACGTGCAGGTGGACGCCGTGGTGGCGGAGGTGGACGCCGTGGTGGGGGTAGAGGTGGTGGTAACATCACCATGACGCATGAGGAACTCAATGAGATGATGCAGCAACAGTTGGGCGTTGCACTAGCTGCTTTTCAGGCTTCCCAGCAGACTTTTATGGGTGCTGCTGCTCCTCCGGTTCAGGCAGGTGTTGCCTATAAGCGGTTTAAGGATTGTCAGCCTCTCAGCTTCCAGGGTACGGAGGGAGCTGTAGAGTTACTCAGGTGGTTGGAGAAGACGGAGTCGGTATTTGCTTTATGTGAGACTCCAGCGATGGATTGGGTGAAATTTGCTTCGGGGACTTTTGTAGGAGCCGCCTTGACGTGGTGGAACTGCGTCACACAGACACTTGGTCTTGGGGAGGCCAACGCCATGCCTTGGGCGGATTTTGTGCGTAGGTTGAAGGATGAGTATTGCCCACGTGAGGAGATTAAGAGGTTGGAACAGGAATATGGGAATCTTAAGATGGTTGGTTCTGAGGTTGAGGAGTACACGATCAGGCACAACGAGCTAGCAGTGATGTGTCCAGGTTTGTCTACACCGGAGTATAGGAGGATAGAGCAGTATCTTGCGGGTTTGGTGCCAGAGATTGCGGGACTGGTGTCTGCTAGGGATCCTACTACTATGTCAGAGGCTGTGCGGTCAGCTACTAAAATGACCAACTTGAAGATTTCTGAGGGTGTCTTGCCTCCTAGGGGCTCTTCTGTGAAGGCGCCGGCTGAGAACAAGAGGAAGTGGGAAAGCGTGGATAAGGGTTCATCGGGGACTCAGCGACAACCGGCAGCGAAGAAGACTGAAGCTTCTGGGTCAGCATCGGACCAGAAACAGGGGGGCTATGCTGGGAAAAGCCCTAAGTGTGGACGTTGTGGGTTTCATCACTATGGTACTTGTGAGAGTTTTCGCTGTGAGCGTTGTCAGAAACCGGGGCATCATGCCAAGGATTGCAGGGTCAACCTTTCCAGGACGACTCAGACTGCTGCTATTACTACCCCTGCTCCACAAGGGAACCATGGTTGCTTTCATTGTGGGGAAGCGGGGCACTTCAAGCGAAGCTGTCCCAAGTTGAATCAAGGGGGCACAGAGACTGCAGGGAAGGATGGGGACAAGGAAGGCGGTGGCCGGTGGACTCGTGCTCATGCTTATGTTATCGGTGCTAGGGAGAACCAGGTGGACCCAGACACTGTTACCCGTACGTATTCTCTCTTATCTCTTGTTACGCTTTGGTCATACTTTTATCCGCATTGTTGTGCGCTCGTGTTTCGGGTGTTTTCTTTGTGGTTTGGTCGCTGTTTCTCATTCTTTGGGTCGATAAGGGTCCTTTGGGGATGCTACTTGGACGGTACCGGTGGATTAGTTATACCGATCATAGTAGGCTCCAGTAGGCTTTCATCGGGGGTCTCTTGTCTCATACTCGCATTTGGGGAAAGTGGTTTCCCGGTTGTTACTGGCACGTTTGGTTTATGACCTTCACTCGTTGTATTTTGGGGAAACGTTACTTGGGCGCAGAGGTCGACACTCATTACTGTTGAAGCCGAAAGAATCTCGGGACGAGATTCCTTTCAACCGGGGATGATGTGACGACCCGGAAAATTTTTCTTCTTATTTATCTTTCTCTCCTCGACTTCGGGAAATTTTCGGGACGAAAATTCTTTCAACAGGGGGATGATGTGACACCCGGCAACTTTCGGTAACTAACTTTTGAAAACTTAGTAAGTCTACCTTAGCGAGTCGCGCATACGTTACACATAGCAAGGTCGGTCGAGTCGAATCGCACATCATTAGGGTTTTAACATACGCAAGTCTCGGGTCCCGGGAATTGGTGATCGGGTGGGAACGTGTTATTTATCATGCATTATATGTTTACAATCATTATGTGACTTGTCGGTAGGTGAATATGTGCTAACATGTGTTAAAACGGGGTTTAACACGCAAAACACACAAACACAGGGGCTATAGGCGATTAGGCTTATGGGGAATAGCCTAATCGCCAATATAGGGGCGAGTAGGAGGTGATTATAGGCGAGTAGGGGCCAATCGCATGAACAGTCATGCGATTAGGCTCCCTAATCGCATGTAAGTCTGCATACTCGCGTGATACGTGCTGAACGACTAGAAACGCCTATAAATACCACCCTTGACCTCCAAAACATCATTTGTGCAACCCTAGCCGTCCCATAACATAACCCAACACACAAACACCCTCTGGAACTCGTTTTTGCATCAAAACCACCATTTTCAAGCTTATTCCATCATCACCTCTTGATTACAAGGTGTGTTCTTCAAACCCAAACCTTTAAATGATTATGTTTTACTCCCTAAACGTCCAGACCTGACTTATAAATGTTTTTATCTTTGAAAATCCATTTAAAACCGTTTTTAAACAAACCCACACCTTTACATGTGTTATATGTGTTATATGTGTTTAAAGATAGGATTTTTAGGATTGAATCATGGTTGTTCTTGTGTTATTATGATGTTTATTGCTGATACAAGTTAGTATGATGATATCCTAGGAGTTTGAATGGTTTTGGTGGTGTATTGTTGATACTTGATGTTTTGACCCATTTGAAGGATTTTGAATGATTAAGGATGATATGAGGTATGTTGTTGATTGTATGATGTTAGGGTTTGCTCTAGGATGATGCTAGAACAGTAGGATGCTATCGGACAACGTGGTTATGTGATTTAATCTGGATATTTGCTATTTAGGGCAAGTTCTTGCATGTTGATGTGATGTTTACATGCTAAGTTGCCATTTTAGGAAAACGCTCGCATTCGGAACTGTTAGAATGATGAAAACTTAGGGGTTTTGCTTGAAATATGTTTGTTAATGTGTTAGGGTGATTATTGGGTGTTTTTACACGTTTCGGATCTGATTTGGAGGGTTAAACACGCGGAAAACCATATCAGCTGCACTATAGGCGATTGGGCATCCTAATCGCCTATGCTATAGGCGATTAGGGGCATACTCGCCTGAATGAGAGGCCTACTCGTGTGTATACAGGCGATTAGGCCTTGTAATCGCCTGTTGACCAACCCTAATCACATGTTGACTTTTCCTAATTGCTAGTTTGATTCCTAATCGCGTGTAATGCTGCTGTATGTATATTTTAACATCCCGGAACATGATTTGACGCCTAGGAACATGATAGGAACCCCGGGATTCACCCAATGACTTAGTAACACGTATTCGGACCTGTTTATGCGTTAATCAGACATTATGCTAGACTAGGTGAACTGTTGCGCGTATTAAGTGTTTAATTGCATATGTGGCATGTTGTCTTGTATTTATCTAACACGTGGAATGTCGGGTCACCAATGGGATGTCGAGTCTTGTCTTACGTTGTCTGGTTGTCGGTTAAACATGCTTTTCGGACACATAATGGTCATGGACTGGACTTAGGGACTAATGAACCCGATGGGTTATTAGTCTAACTTGACACATATCTTATGATAGGTCGCCAATAGTTGGGGCTATCATATCCCACAGACGGTTTACTCATATCACGCATACGGTTTACTCTTAAACGGAATACGCAACCTAAGGTGAGTTCACGGCCCCACATTCTACTGTTTATGTTTTCGGGGGAGAAACATGCTTAAAACTCTTTTATGACTTATGACTTGTTAAACTTTTATGGCTCATGACTCTTTATCACGTTATACTATGGCTCACTTATCGTACTATACGGTTCATCGAAAATCCCTTGAAACCACTAACATGGGTATATGGCGGGGAAATATGGATAGCGCTATTGGGAACTGACAAACCCCACTCGACGGTTGGACCGGGCGGGTGCATATTGTCTCTAACAAAACAAGGTCTACCGGCGATGACGGTAGCCCATAGGAACTAAGGGTAACACACGGCTCAGTCAGTAATGGTTTCACCCGTATGAGTATCTCATTCTGCGCCTGGTTTGGCGTTCTCATAAGCATAGTAGTAACTGTGATGGTAACGGTTTTCGGTGGAACACTTTAAACGTTTAATTTAAAACCTGTGAACTCACCAGCATTATATGTTGACTCTTTTAGCATGTTTTCTCAGGTCGCTAAGGTAGCAGCTGTCAGATAGGCGCACGAGGTCGCACTGGAGTCGTCTCGCGTCTAGGGTCTCATTCGCATGTCTTGGAATCATGAACTTTTGAACTTATGTTTACTTATGCATGACTTTTGTAAACTTTAAATGCTTCCGCACTGTTTGAATGTTGGTTTTAAACTTATGCATGGTTTTTGGTTTACGTATGTTTTTACATTTAGACGTCGTTTATTGTGACCGTTGACTTGGATCCTGGTGTGTCACACGCCTCGCGGTAGAACTCCGCAGGTGGAAATTTGAGGGTGTGACAGCCATGTTCACTTGCTGCTGTAGCAAGTTGTTCAATTCAGCTTGGGTCATGTTGATGTTTCCACGACCACCGCCTCCAGCACGACCACCACCACCAGCACGGCCACCGCCGCCACCACGACGTCCACCACCGCGAGCACCAGACATGATCTAACAAATCAAGAAATCGAGGGATTCAGATTCACTTCCAGTGTCAACCACTAGAAATTTACAAGAGTTAACCTAGGGACAAATTCAGGACTATACATCCAAACTCGAAGTCCATCGGGATTTTCATGCATTCCAGTTTATTATTTCGTGTGCACCCGAAATGATAAACTGCTCTACATGGTCCTCCAGATGTACCCCTAATCCAGACCCCAGTCACTGAATATCATCGCCTAGTAACGTGTGACGATAGGTGCAAGTGTAAGAAGGCATGTGTGTGCTAGAACAAGTCAAACCCCTCCTTCTTCAATCCAGAAGAAGAAGACAAGAGTAGGTAAGAACCCAAATAAAAGCGGATGATGTAACGGAGAAACATGATGATGATGTAAGGATACCCCCGACAACGTTAGTACGTAACCCACTAATAGACCCAAAGTATGTGACCGTCTAGTGTGTGCGACTCGGCTATAGACCAGGCTCTACATGCAGTTCTAGTTCACTATAACCATTGGCTCTGATACCAATCTGTCACACCCTCAAATTCCACTTGCGGGGTTTTACCGCGAGGCGCATGACAAACCAGGATCCAAGTCAACGATCACAATAAACAACTCTATATGAAACAAACGTAAATAGACATAACCATTAATTTAATAAGCGGGAGCGTTTAAGTAGCATTTAATCAACTATGCTATCATCTCAAAAGTTGTTCAAAATACTTTTATTACAAAACGTGCAACTAAGTCTAGACGCCAATGTAGACCCGTGCGCCTAGTTCCGTTCATTGCTACCTTAGCGACCTGAGAAAAACATGCCAAAAAGTTGTCAACATATAATGCTGGTGAGTTCACAGGTTTGTTCAAAATGTTACCAAAACGTTACCATGTCCATACTATATCAATGTTACCAAGTACGCTAGCTAGGCATATGTTTCATTACTACTACGATTGGAAACCATTACTAGACACGTTTAGCAATGTTCAGCATGTTTAAGCAGCCCGTATGTTCAGCACGATAATGTTCCTGTTCGAGACAATATGCACCCGCCCGGCCCTCCAAGCCGACGAGTGGGGCAGGTCACGCCCAATAGATCTATCCACATTTCCCCCGTTGTGCATCCCCGCACATTCATGGTTTCCCCCGGGACTTCCAAAAGATCGTATAGCAATATAAAGTTAAAACCATAGTATGACATATGTTACCAAACCATTTAGCGCATGTTTTCTCCCCCAAAAGTTAAAGCAGTAAAAGTGGGGCCGTGAACTAACCTTAGATAGCGTTCTTCAATTACAAGTAAAGATGTTTAGCCCTTGATAATCCCTCTACCGGAGATCTATCAAAATGTTCACATAAGTGTTCTGACTAATAACCATAAGGTTATCTAGTCCCCGATTGTCCAGATCGTAACCAAGTATGTTTTAAAACGTGTTTAAATGTTTAACCGACACACTAGACCGACCCGACATCCCGTTGGTGACCCATTACCCTAACTAATCAAGTACACATAGATTACACACAAGGTTCAAGCATAAAACACTTAGTTTGTATCAAAAATCTCATTTCTGCATCAGAACGGTCGAACCAGTCAGTTTTAAGTCTCCTTCGCACCTTTTAGTCTCCTTCACCCGTTCTACAGCTCGTTCGACCGTTTGATGCTTCCTTCGCCTGTTTTATCACATTCGCCCAATAAAAACCCAGGTTCGACCCTGGATCCCTCCTTCGCACCTTCGATTGGTCGAAGGAGGCCAGGTTCGCCCCTGTTGTGTAATTTTTCCTAAAAACGCTTCAAACACATTCAAAACGACTCGAAACATCATCAAACACAGCAGTCAAGCATGGATAACTTATCCCTACAAAACCCCACCGATTTCCCCCGATAATACGTCCGTTTCAGCCCTTTCCAAAATGGTAAAGATTATGGAAACATCACTTTCATGCATGAATAATTTACCCAATTTGGAAACTTTTTAAATCGATTCATGCGTAGCTTAAAATACTCAGTTTGTCGATTATCCGATCTTTCTTATCCATTCTATTGATCATAAATATTCATACATCAAGTTTTAATCCAATAAAACCCCCAAATATCATCATATCCAATCCTAACCCTAGACAACAATATTCCAACATTAATAACAATCCTATATCATGTTTCTATCATAGATATAGCAGCAAATCATTGAACAACACATAACACCACATAATACACAATTTACATATGTTATTCATCATGAAAACCTATGTTAAATGATCATGTTTTGATTTAGAAAGATGTTTAAAAGGTTTTTAATCATAAAAACACCCTTAGAACAGATCCGGACAATTAGGGTTAGATGAAAACGAATTAAAATGCTTTTAAAAAGGTTTAGGATTATGAACGTACCTTGGATTCTTGTTTAGATGTTGTAGATAGGTTAGATTATGAAAAAGAAGAGCAAAAACTCATTCCTTAGTGTTTAAGATCGTTTGAGAGCGTTTTGGGACGGTTAGGGTTTGTGAAATGATGAAAAATGACAAAGGTTGGTATTTATACTAATCCTCCTTCGCCCCAATTCATTGGTCGAAGGTGGTCTCCTTCGACCCTTTCACAGGGTCGAATGAGCCCTGTCTGGTCGAAGGGAATTCCTTAAATTCCACTTCCCTGGTTCGCCCATTTATAAGGGTCGAACCAGACAATTTCTTCTCCTTCGACCACTCGAAGTGGTCGAACCAAGATCCCTTTTTAACTAGTTTTCCAGTTTGTCGTGTTTAACGCATTCTAACACATCTTAACACATAAGCATGCATCCTTAGTCTATATTTAACATATTTAAGCACAGATAATCATTTACACATCATTTAAACGCATCTATGTATATAATTCACCACACGACCCATAATCTACACATATACTTAATTAGTTCATGTAATGTCACCAACAACGGAACCCGGTACTAGTGTATTACCAACACGACTCCCAATGATCCTCCAGATCATTGTACCCTGGACA
This sequence comes from Ambrosia x helenae, assembly GCA_030844895.1. Taxonomy (NCBI): domain Eukaryota; kingdom Viridiplantae; phylum Streptophyta; class Magnoliopsida; order Asterales; family Asteraceae; genus Ambrosia; species Ambrosia x helenae. The sequence goes on along the minus strand of CM061224.1, from coordinate 34,444,048 downwards.
ATCCTAACTTGACCCGACTCAACTAACCCAGTTCAGTTTGTTCATATACGTTTCCCGCTAAGGTAGACTTAGATGTTACTAATATGTTTAAGCCAAACATGCCGGGTGTCACAGATACATTGGTCCATTCGAGATACTTTCTAGAGTCAGTCCCGTGGCATACAAACTCAAGCTACTCGAAGAGCTGAGTAGTGTTCATGACACTTTCCACGTATCCAATCTAAAGAAATTTCTATCCGACGAATCTTTGGTCATTCCTCCCGAAGAGATTCACATCAATGATCAGCTCCACTTCGTCGAGAGGCCAATTGAGGTGACTGATTGGAAAGTCCAAAAATTGAGAAGGAGCCGCACTAAACTTTTGAAAGTCCGATGGAATGCAAAGCGTGGTCCCGAATTTACATGGGAACGCGAAGACCAAATGAGACACAAGTACCCAGCTCTTTTCCCTGAGACTACTAACACTAGTAGGGAAACTCGATTTCGCGGACGAAATTCCCAAAACAAGGGGAGAATGTAACAACAGTCAACGTAACAGGTCAACGTCCGTACATGTTTCAGTTATGACATCATTATATGTGCATATTTAGACAATTTGCATACACCATATCCCCCCCCAGGTTAGTAGAGCAGGAGTTAATAAAAAAAACTCAACATAATGCACTTGTTTAGTCATACAACACCCGGACACACCATAAAAACAAGCATTACAAGAGGTTATGCCCTCTAACACATGCTAATGCACCTTTAACACGCGATTGTGAACACAAAGATCATCATGGGAAGTCATTCAACAAACCCATGACCCATGTGAAACAAAATACATGTTAATGTCGTCATCAAGAGGCATGGAACCTAACAAACTCTTACTCTTGTGAAACCAGATGATATTCCTATATCAAAGGTATACTAGAAGCTACACAACGAACAATCACAACACTATTAACATGAATAGGCCGATTTATTCAACATAACATGTTAAGTATTGGGTCATGACCAAGATATTTGTCTTAAAGCTATACAAACATATGTATATATACACACACACATACACGACATTATATACACACATCCACATGCCTAAATACTTAACTTCTAAGCTATATATCCTTGCCATTCCCCTTATCATCATTTGGCACCGCATAGATGCTATCTAAGAAAAGAATTGATACTTGATTTAGAAAACAACAAAACCTCCCATTCCTACTACTAGCTTCGGCCGAACACAATCACCAAAGCACCATGTGTGTGTCCAATCCTTACACTAAAGAGGAAATGTCAACTCTCATAACATGCTCTCTTATCCGTCCCTTTTTTGATCAACTAAAGCATGACAAGGGATAACATCACTATCATCAAAGTTTGCACCTTTTCTCCTTGTATTAACCTCGGCCGAAGGACTATAGGTATGACACCAAGTCTACAATCTCACTAGGATCTCAACACTCTTATACCAAGTGAAGAAACAAACAAACATCCCTACCCTACTCCAAATTTGCGACCCATGCGAACACCTAGAGGCATGCTTTGGAAGCAAGGGAATCTCACTACCTAGTCTAATTGTCCTAGGAGACCTATATCCGACTCTATACAAGAAAACAAGGAGAGAATCGATTCCCAACACACCCAATAGCAAGATGTAATCCATCTAGAAGTAAGATGAGGTGATCACTTGCACTCTTTTGGCATCAAACAATCTATGACAACTAGGTGATCCAAGTCAACTCCATCCTCTTTGGTTGAAGCTACTAATCGGCCAAAGCAAGGAGAAGTCAAGGACACATGAATAGTTGTCAAACACTTTCACCAAAATAGATAAAAGCCAAAACAAGAACTCAATCTCCCATGTAAAGTCAACTCCCTCTTTTGTTTTGCTCCTTCCCAAGAGGCGGCCAAGCATGCCAACCAATGGCATGTGTCTTACACCAAAATGTGCCTTTCCTTTGTTTGTCATCTAGCCATCGATCCACTATAAATAGGAGCCTCAAAGATCACTTGAAATCACACCTCACCTCTCTAACTCTCTCGGCTCTCTCTCTCTCTAGGCCGAACCACACCCTTTTCACTCAATAACCAACAAGTGCAAGCTTAGGAGAAGACTAGGAGACTCGAAGGCTCTAACCATCGGCCATCCTCACCTTACTCCACTAGGTAAGTAAATTCGAGCTCCTTAAGTCATCTACAATCGGCTTAACATGTTCACCCAAACCCTACCCCGTGATCATATGCAATCGATCCTAATACTCAACACAAGTCACATACATTGTCTTGTTTAAGGGTAATTCACTAAACTACTTACCACATTGTCTTAATACTAGTGTTTGTTCCTATCACATTGTCTTGACATCACTATAATCGGCATTGTTACAACCGCAAGTAGCCAAATTATGCTTTTGAAACCATGCACGAATTAGATCACCATGAAATAAATCAGATTTCATAAGTACAAACTCATTTGGCTTAAGCTTTAAGCTAAGGCTAACCACATGGTGATCAAGACTTAAAACGATGCAAAACTCACAAATATATCATGTAATAACACCACAAGGCTTGAATAAGCTTAGAAATGGTTAAGATGATTCATTAACTAATCGGCAATCTTCTTTTGTACAATGAAAACTAATCGGCTACATCTAACTAACATGTGTTAATAAGAGCCGAAACATGTTTTGACTATGAATGGACCTAAAAAGGGTTCCACACTTATGTTAAGCAATGTTTTTCTCGAAAACCAACCACACATGCTTGTTTAGTGCTAATATACGGCCCAATTACCCCATGTGAGGCCCAATATAGTTCACCATGGACATTTCATTCCGAAACAACAAAGTATTGGGAACTATATGTTTGTTAGAACATTAACAAGTGTCATGTACAACAAAACACACAAAACACAATGGTCCACAAGTGTCGGGTGAACAATTTGTATGATAAACAACCTCCGGGTGATTTACCGTGTCCATAATGATCATAGGGTATCATTTGTCAGACGGTGATCATCTACTAGCTCACTAGACTACACACGACTCAAACAGGTGAGTTTTCTATGGCCCATTTCACTATTTTACATTTTAGGGGAAATACATGCATCAATACTTGTGTCATTTTCAAGTGTGTGTACATTATAGCATGACTACCATGTGGAACATGAGACATTTTGGTTCATGAGCTCACTAGTCCTCGTACATCGTTCACTGTAACCATTAGGTAGACATTTAGCCATGGAACACTTTAATAGATCTATTGGGTTGACACCCCCACTCTTGGTTAGTTGCTCTAACCGGCCACATGCAAAAGAGTGTCAGTATTCTACTATACATACATTGTCTTTAGTGTAAAATGCACGAGGCACCACAATCAAGAGGTTCGGTTACAGGACTCATGGTTCTCATAGTGATCATTTGCTTAGCTAGCTCATGATTGGTCAAACACGGATGACACGTTCATTTCACAGTACATTCAAAAACCATAGACTCACCAACATTATTGTTGACAAAACTCTTTATGCATGTGTTTCAGGTAATTAATGGAGGGCCACAGAGGATTGAGGGAAGGGTTCGAGCATGCACACCGTGGTATCACTTTGATGGCTTTTATCAGCTTCAAAATGCTATGTTTTCAATTTCCATAAGACAATGTTCATGTGCTCACACTATTGATAATTTTCAATAAATTCATGACAAATTCCATCTTTTATGGTGGTACTATTTTGAATAAATGTGTACTGCTTGAACTTTGTGCTTGAAATGCCGGTCAAAGTGAGCGGACAATCCAAACATCAGAAGACATGCTCCGGGCATGCATGATCGATTTTGGCAAAGGGTGGGAGAGTCATCTACCATTGGTGGAATTCTCCTACAACAATAGTTACCATTCTAGCATCAAGGCAGCTCCGTTCGAGGCTCTTTACGGGCGGAAATGCTGGTCTCCTCTTTGTTGGGCCGAGGTGGGTGAGAGTCAACTCACCGGCCCGGAACTTGTGGACGAGACTTCCGAAAAGATCATACAAATCCGTAATCGCATGGCAGCAGCTCGGGATCGTCAAAAGAGCTATGCCGATCGTCGTCGCAAACCTTTAGAGTTTGAGGTTGGCGACAGGGTTTTGTTGAAAGTATCTTCGTGGAAGGGCGTTATACGTTTTGCGAAGCGGGGCAAAATGAAGCCTCGGTATGTGGGACCGTTCGCAATTCTGGAACGGATTGGACCGGTAGCATACAGGCTTGATCTGCCAGCCGAACTCAGTAATGTTCATAATGTCTTCCACGTCTCTAATCTCAAGAAGTGTCTGGCGGATGAATCCTTGGTTGTTCCTCTCGAAGAGATCAAGGTGGATGATCGTCTGTGTATTGTGGAGGAACCGGTTGAAACTCTTGACTATAAGATCCGTAGCCTTCGTCGGAGTAAAATCCGCATTGTTAAAGTCCGTTGGAACTCAAATCGTGGACTGGAGTTCACATGGGAACGGGAAGATCAGATGAAGGCTAAGTATCCCCATTTATTTCCTAAACGCGCGTTTGAATCGAGGCATGTCTCTGCTGAAGTTGAATGAATCTCGGGTCGAGATTCCTTTCAACAGGGGGATGATGTGGCAACCGGAATATTTTTCTTCTCTTTCGGCTCTTCCTTTTTGGCCTTGGGCAATTTTCGGGACGAAAATTCTTTCAACAGGGGGATGATGTGACACCCGGCAAACTCAGGTTAGTAACGTTGACTAAACTAGTAAGTCTACCTTAGCGAGTCATGCATATTACGTACTTAACGGGGTCAGTCGAGTCGGTACGATGATTCTGGGAATCATCGGGAGTCGTTACGATGATCCGCGGGATCATCGGGAGTCGGTCCATAACCATGTGTACAAGGATTGGTGATTCGTGGAATCGCCGGGTTTAATGCACACACAAGTCTCGAGTCCCGGGAATTGGTGAACGGATGTAAACGTGTTAGTTATCGTGCATTATATGTTTGAAATCATTATGTGACTTATCGGTATGTGAATACGTGTTTATATGTGTTAAAATAGTGTTTAACGCGCCAAAAAACCCGTTCCAGCACCCTATAGGCGATTAGGAGCCTGGGGAGCCCCTAATCGCCCTCCTTGAAGCGAGTAGAGGGAGTTGGGGCGAGTAGGAGCCCTACTCGCATGAATAGAGGCGAGTAGGATCCCTACTCGCCTGAACTGAGCTGCTACTCGCTTATGCTGCTGAGCACGAGTCAAAACACCTATAAATAGAACCCTTGACTCCCCAAACACCATTTGTGCAACCCTAACTGATCCTAAGCCTCCCACACACCTTGAAACACCTCTGGAACTTGTTTTGCCTCAAAACACACCATCACCAAGCTTATACACCTTTCTTTGATAAAATCCAAGGTGTTTTCTTCATCCTACACCTTTGTAATATTATTGTCTTGGTTCCCCAAAAGTCCAGACCTTATTTTGATAATAATGAGTCTTTAAAAACCTTGGAAAGAAGTTCTAAAACAAGTATACACCATAATACTTGCTATATGTGAAGTATTTGTGCATATGATGATTGTTGGTGATTATAACATGAATGTTTCCATGAATTTGTTGTACTTCTGATGTGTAGGTGTTGTTAGGATGCTTATCTATGAGTTTAAGCTCTTGTTATGGTGTTTGGGTGCAAGTATGCATTTTGACCCATTTGGGTAATTCTTGAAGAATAGGATGTTATGATATAATTCATTGCTTGTTTATGGTTAGAAATCATGCTAGGATGATGATATAACATAGAGATGATGAATTGCAAGTTGTAGGAGGTGTAATTTGATCTTTACTACTTAAGGAAAGATTTCATAGTTAATGAAACCTAGTATTTTGCCATTTTTGGAAATAATCGCACCGAGCCCGTTAGAGCAGAGATAAATTGGGGGTTTTTGCTTGGAAAGGGTTGGCTAATAGTTTAGTTATGATATTGGGTGTTTTTACATGTTTCGGATCTGATTTGGAGAGTTTGACGCGCGAAAACGCACTACAGATGTGCAGAGGCGAATAGGCTCCTAATCACCTGATGTTCATGCAAATACAACCCTATTCGCCTCTAGCACTAGCGAGTACAATCCTAAATGCCACTTTTACTAGTGATTACAATCCTAAATGCTAGTTTGATTCCTAGTCGCGTGTTATGCTGCTGTATGTATATTTTAACATCCCGAAACACGGATTGACACCTAGGAACATGTTAGGAACCCCAAGACATGTCTAATGACTTGGTAACACGTGTTCGGACCTGTTTATGCGTTAATTGGATATTATGCTAGACTAGGTGAACTATTGCGCGTATTGAATGTTTAATTGCATGTGATGCATGATGTCTTGTATTTACCTAACACGTGGGATGTCGGGTCACCAATGGGGTGTCGGGTCTTGTCTGGTACGGTCAGTTTAACAGTCAAAGATGTTTTCAAACGTTTATGGTCACGGTCTGGACATTCGGGGACTAGTTAACCTACGGGTTATTAGTCCGAATACTTATACACATCTTATGATAGGTCGCCGCTATTTGGGGCTATCATAGCATAATTACTTAACTGTTTTCAAGTAACGCAAACCGAGGTGAGTGTCACAGCCCCACTTTTACCGGTTTGCTTTCGGGGGAGAAACATGCTACTTATTTTGATTACTCATCATAGATCATGTTATACTATGGTTATTTCATGTACTATGCGGCTTTTACGGAAAGTCCCAGGGGGAACCATGAATGTGTGGGGATGCACAACGGGGGAAATGTGGATAGATCTATTGGGCCTTACAAACCCCACCCGACGGCTGGGAGCCGGGCGGGTGCATATTGTCTCTAACACTTTGGGGGTTACCAAGGCATCGGTAATCCCGTCCGTCTGGGCTGGCTTCAACACTTATACCGGTTTAGTAATGCATTCCCAACCGCAGTAGTAGCAACATTTATACGTCTAGCTAACGTTCTTATAACATAGTAGTAACGGGAATGATCTTACCGAACTTATAACAACACTTTATAAAAGAAAACCTGTGAACTCACCAGCATTATATGTTGACATTTTTGGCATGTTTTCTCAGGTCGCTAAGGTAGCAGTCAATGGGCTAGGCGCACGGAGTCATGCACAGCGTCTAATATTTTGAAGCATATTAAACAATGTTTTGTAAACAATGATATGTCTTTTGGTTGTAAACAAGAAATGCTTCCGCTGCTGGTTTACGGCTCAAAGCATGATATTTTGGTTTTAGATATATTTATGAATGCATGTTTGTTGTATGTTTATTGTGATCGTTGACTGAGATCCTGGTGTGTCACGCGCCTCGCGGTAAAACCCCGCACGTGGAATTTGAGGGTGTGACACCTTTGTAATTAATGTTCCAAGCAACACCAATCAAAATACAAAAAAATAAAAAAAAATAGATTCTTAACCAATTGACTACATATGTGAATATATATGTAGTTAGCGGTTCTTATATGTAATAGTAGGTTCAAAAACATATATACTATCAAAACATGATTAGTGACTTACCTGAACATCATTAATGAATTACCTAAACACATTGTGTTTTTCTTTCTGCATGAACAAAACCCACTAAAAAGGGCGTTTTTTCGTTTTTTGTATAACACTATGACATTCGTTGGAAAGATAATAAAATACTTGTTAATTTGGCGTGGTTTTTTTTAATGTCGTATATAAAAGTTACTAACGTTTAAAAACTGTGAGGGAAAAATAAAGAAAAGATAAAGATAAAAATATTAATTAATATATTTAAAATTTTAAAATAATAGTTAATAGTTATCTTTATTTAAAACATAATTTAAAAAGATTTTTGACACATAGTATCATGTGGCATACCTCTTTTCGTTTATTATATAATACTAGTAGGAAGCCCGCGCGTTGCCGCGGGAGCGATAATATAAAATGTGATATTCTATATTTAGTTTTATTAATTCTCTCATGTATCGTGTCCATAAGGATTTATGTACCCTAACTGAGCCTTAAAAATATGCTAAAACTATGTGGAATGCATATACATGTGTTGGTAACTATAAATACTCTAAATCATTATGTCCACCATTCAAATTATAAGTTTTTTAATCAATTCAGAATCGAATTCCATGTTTAAATAAGTTTGAAATTAGCAGTGGAGGTTAGTGGTCGATTGAGGGTGTCCCGCCCCACTTTCATTTTCTTTGCTCAATAGTGTAAGTTTACGTGTCATCGGCCTAAATTTTTATACGCAATATTGTGTCCAACCCCTTCCGTTTTAAGGGTCGTCCTTGACTGTCGTTGCGACGAGGATCCGCTGTGTGTGCAAAACACTTAGAACCATGTAGCAAACTAACCATGCTTCTAATCAAATTATCACTTCTAAATGAGAATGAATTTCCCTATGTTTCAATACTTGTTTTAAAAAAGTAGAACATAAATGAATAACCCATTAAAAGCTCAATTTAAGATTCGTGTTATTAATCAGGAAATGAGTTTAAAATCATTAATCAAAGTTGTAGACTCTAATTATACAGCACACCTAAATGATTGTAACCTTTGATATTGTTATTTTGAAAAGCATAACATGCATGAATAACCAATTAAAAGCTCAATTTCTAGTCTAAGTTAAGACTAAAAGATTGATGTTACCAATCAAAACAAAACAGGAAATATGTTAATAAATCATTAATCAAATTTGTTAGTTGTAGTTATACAACACAACTAAATGGGTGAACCAATCCTCATGATTGAAGATTTATACATTTTTATAGTCTTAACTAGACATAGCATAGATCAATAACCAAAAGAAAATTAACGGCAAAAAAACATATCAATTCATGTGTTTGCTACAAATTTAGAATTTTTTTTCTACAACAACAAAGCTTGCTTCCAACTGGAACTCCTCTTACTCGGTCAAAGGGGAATTCTTTAGACCACTCACCTGAAAAATAGCACTGAATTTGTATTATAAAATCAAAGAAACACAACAAGAAAAATCAAGAACATGTAACTATAAAAACAATAAAATAGAAATCCAACCTTAGCAGCATCAACAAATTGTCAATCGAAGAGAAGAACCAGCAAGATGTGAACATCTGGGTGTGATGGGTATGGAAGAACTTATAGTTTCAAGAAGATGGAGTTATGGAACTCGAAGAGACGGTTTCGAATTTTCGAAGTAAATTTTTGGTTAAAGTGAATTTGTTCTTTATAACAATGTTATGCGAATGATGATTGGAATGTGAACTAATCACCATTTGTGTAGTTAATATTGTATTCATTATGATGAACCACTATGGAAGATGAAAGGTTAGTATGAATTGAATTGAATTGACTAAGATGGCCTTAAAGTGTCTTAAAAGTTTGATGAATGTCCAAATTTAATCCCTCTAAATTGGCTTTAAGTGTATTGTAAATTACGCTTAAATATTTGTACACAATACAAAATTACAATGGTGTACATCTTTGGACATAATATTTATCAAACTCTTTGAAAGGCACTCAAATTCTATTTACAATGTATACAATTTCCTAATAATCGAATATGCTATATTGGACACTATATAAAGGTAAAATTTGGAACAGAAACAAATTGTATGTGTGACACCCGGCAAACTCCGGTAACTAACTTTTTGAAAACTTAGTAAGTCTACCTTAGCGAGTCGTGCATACATTACACATGACAGGGTCAGTCGAGTCGAGTCGTTCATCATTGAGGTTTTAACACACGCAGGTCTCGAGTCCCGGGAATTGGTGAACGAGTGTGAACGTGGTTGTTCTCATGAATTATGTGTTTATAATCTTTATGTGACTTGTCGGTATGTGTATACGTGTTTACATATGTTAAAACAGCGATTACACGTAATTGCATGATATTATAGGTGATTAGCCCTAATCGCATGATATTATAGGTGATTAGCCCTAATTGCATGATATTATAGGTGATTAGCCCTAATTGCATGAAATATCAGGCGATTAGCCCTAATCGCATGAAATGTCAAGCGATTAGCCCTAATCGCATGAAATGTCAGGCGATTAGCCCTAATCGCATGAAATGTCAGGCGATTAGGAGCCCTAATCGCATGTGACTGCTGCACAATCGCCTGACGTGTTTTAAACGACTAGAAACGCCTATAAATACCACCCTTGACCTCCAAAACACCATTTGTGCAACCCTAGCCGTCCCATAACCCATACCAACACACAAACACTCTCTGGAACTCGTTTTTACATCAAAACAACCATTTCCAAGCTTATCCCATCATTTCCTCTTAAATCCAAGGTGTGTTCTTCAAACCCAAACCTTTAAGTGATTATATTTTGCTCCCTAAAAGTCCAGACCTGACTTATAAATGTTTTTGTCTTTGAAAATCCATTTAAAACCGTTTTTTAAACAAACCCACACCTTTACATGTGTTATATGTGTTATATGTGATTAAAGATAGAATTTTTAGGATTGAATCATGGTTGTTTTTGTGTTATTATGATGTTTATGGCAGTTACAAGTTAGTATGATGATGTCCTAGGAGTTTGAATGGTTTTGGTTGTGTATTATTGATACTTGATGTTTTGACCCATTTGAAGGATTTTGGATGATTAAGGATGATATGAGGTGTGTTGTTGATTGTTTGATGTTAGGGTTTGCTCTAGGATGATGCTAGTACAGTAGGAAGCTATCGGACAACGTGGTTATGTGATTTAATCTGAATATTTGCTATTTAGGGTAAGTTCTTGCATGTTGATGTGATGTTTACATGTTAAGTTGCTATTTTGGGAAAACGCTCGCATTCGGAACTGTTAGAACGATGAAAACTTAGGGGTTTTGCTTGAAATATGTTTGTTAATGTGTTAGGATGATTATTGGGTGTTTTTACACGTTTCGGATCTGATTTGGAGGGTTAAACGCGCGAAAAACCATACCAGCTGTGCTATAGGCGATTGGGGATCCTAATCGCCTATGCTATAGACGATTAGGGGCCTAATCGCCTGAATAGGAAGCCTAATCGCCTACCCACCATGCAATTGTGATCCTAATTGCTAGTTAACTTCAGAATAGCATGTCTTATGACCTAATCGCCTACCCACCATGCAATTGTGATCCTAATTGCTAGCTAACTCCAGAATAGCATGTCTTATGACTCCTAATCACTAGTTAACTTTTCCTAATTGCATGCTAAGTTCCTAATCGCGTGTACTGCTATTATAAGTGTATTTTGACATTCCAAAACCCGATTCGACACCTAGGAACATGCTAGGAACCCCGTGACATGCCTAGTAACATAGTAACACTTGTATGGACTTGTTTGTGCGTTATTTGACCTATGTGTTAGAATCATTGAACTTTAACGCATGTTAAGTACTAAGTTGCATGTTTTGTGTATGTTTGTGTATGAGATGAACACGTGGAATGTCGGGTCACCAATGGGATGTCGAGTCTTGTCTTACGTAGTCTAGTTGTCGGTCAAACACACTTTTCGGGCACATAATGGTCATGGACTGGACTTAGGGACTAATGAACCCGACGGGTTATTAGTCTAACTTGACACATATCTTATGATAGGTCGCCAATAGTTGGGGCTATCATATCTTACAGACGGTTTACTCATATCACGCATACGGTTTACTCTTAAACAGAATACGCAACCTAAGGTGAGTTCACGGCCCCACATTTTACGGTTTATGTTTTCGGGGGAGAAACATGCTTAAAACTCTTTTATGACTTATGACTTGTTAAACTCTTATGGCTCATGACTCTTTATCACGTTATACTATGGCTTACTTATCGTACTATACGGTTCATCAAAAAGTCCCTTAGAAACCACTAACATGGGTATATGGCGGGGAAATATGGATAGCGCTATTGGGACCTGACAAACCCCACTCGACGGTTGGACCGGGCGGGTGCATATTGTCTCTAATAAAACAAGGTCTACCGGTGATGACGGTAGCCCATAGGAAACTAAGGGTCACTACACGGCTTAGTCAGCAATGGTTTCACCCGTATGAGTATCTCATTCTGCGCCTACCTAGCGTTCTCACAAGCATAGTAGTAACTGTGATGGCAACGGTTTTCGAAGGATCACTTTAAACGTTTAATTAAAACCTGTGAACTCTCCAGCATTATATGTTGACTCTTTTAGCATGTTTTCTCAGGTTGCTAAGGTAGCAGCTGTCGGATAGGCGCACGAGGTCGCACTGGAGTAGTCTCGCGTCTAGGGTCTCATTGCACGTTTTGGATTTATGAACTTTTGAACTTATGTTTTATTTCTGCATGACTTTTGTAAACTTTAAATGCTTCCGCACTGTTAAATGTTGGTTTTAAACTTATGCATGGTTTTGTTTACGTATGTTTTTACGTTTAGACGTCGTTTATTGTGACCGTTGACTTTGATCCTGGTGTGTCACACGCCTCGCGGTAGGACTCTGCAGGTGGAAATTTGAGGGTGTGACAGATTGGTATCAGAGCCAATGGTTATAGTGAACTAGGACTGCATGTAGAGTCTAGACTATAGCCGAGTCTCACACACTAGACGGTCACATACATTTGAGTCGTGTCTTTTGGTAAACATACTAACCTTGTCGGGGTGTCGGTCTCCTTACCACACAGTGTCACATTACCTACCTTATCCTTGGTTATTCCTAGCTTTACTTTATCTTCCTCTTCGGGTTACGGTCGAGGGAACTTGTTTGTTGATCTTTTGAGTTGGTTATATCTTCCTAAGATGTGGGTACCGGGTGACTTGAGGTTCGAGCTCGGGGCACGCCTTGAGGACCATGTAGAGCAATTTATCATTTCGGGTGCACACGAAATCATAAGTTGAAATGCATGGAAGACTTGGTGGATCTCGTGTTGGGATTTATGGCCACATTTGGACCCGATCTTAGACTTTTCGTATTCTCTTGGTTTAGCGTTGGTTTTGGGTCTGAGTGTTTGTTTCTTGTTTTCTTAGAAGATGTCAGGACGCACTGGAGGACGCACTGGGGGACGACGTGGAGGCCGCACTGGTGGGGGTAGAGGTGGTGGTAACATCACCTTGATGTATGATGAGCTCAATGAGATGATGCAGCAACAGTTGGGCGTTGCATTAGCTGCTTTTCAGGCTGCCCAGCAGACTTTTATGGGTGCTACTGCTCCTCCGGTTCAGGCAGGTGTTGCCTATAAGCGGTTTAAGGATTGTCAGCCTCTCAGCTTCCAGGGTACGGAAGGAGCTGTGGAGTTGCTTCGGTGGTTGGAGAAGACTGAGTCGGTGTTCGCTTTATGTGAGACTCCAGCAATGGATTGGGTGAAGTTTGCTTCGGGGACTTTTATAGGAGCCGCCTTGACGTGGTGGAACTGCGTCACACAGACACTTGGTCTCGGGGAGGCCAACGCCATGCCTTGGGCGGATTTTGTGCGTAGGTTGAAGGATGAGTACTGCCCGCGTGAGGAGATCAAGAGGTTGGAACAGGAATATGGGAATCTTAAGATGGTTGGTTCTGAGGTGGAGGAGTACACGATCAGGCACAACGAGCTAGCAGTGATGTGTCCAGGTTTGTCTACACCAGAGTATAGGAGGATAGAGCAGTATCTTGTGGGTTTGGTGCCAGAGATTGCGGGATTGGTGTCTGCTAGGGATCCTACTACTATATCAGAGGCTGTGCGGTCGGCTACTAAGATGACCAACTTGAAGATTTCCGAGGGTGTCTTGCCTCCTAGGGGCTCTTCTGTGAAGGCGCCGGCAGAGAACAAGAGGAAGTGGGAAAGCTTGGATAAGAGTTCGTCGGGGATTCAGCGACAACCGGCGGCGAAGAAGGCTGAAGCTTCAGGGTCAGCATCGGACCAGAAACAAGGGGGCTATGCTGGGAAAAGCCCTAAGTGTGGGCGTTGTGGGTTTCATCACTATGGTACTTGTGAGAGTTTTCGCTGTGAGCGTTGTCAGAAGACGGGGCATCTTGCCAAGGATTGTAGGGTCAACCTTTCCAGGACGACTCAGACTGCTGCTATTACTACCCCTGCTCCACAGGGGAACCAGGGTTGCTTTCATTGTGGAGAAGCGGGGCACTTCAAGCGAAGCTGTCCAAAGTTGAATCAAGGAGGCACAGGGAACGCAGGCAAGGATGGAGACAATGAAGGTGGTGGTCGGGCTACTCGCGCTTATGCTTATGTGATTGGTGCTAGGGAGAACCAGGCGGACCCAGACACTGTTACCCGTACGTATTCTTTCTTATCTCTTGTTACGCTTTGGTTTTACTTTTATCCGCATTGTTGTGCGTTCGTGTTTTCGGGTGTTTTCTTTGTGGGTTGGTCTCTGTTTCTCATTCTTTGGGTCGATGAGGGTCCTTTGGGGATGCTACTTGGACGGTACCAGTGGGTTAGTTATACCGATCATAGTAGTCTCCAGTAGGCCTTCGATCGGGGGGTCTCTTGTCTCATACTCACATTTGGGAAAGTGGTTTCCCGGTTGTTACTGTCACGTTTGGTTCATGACCTTCACTTGTTGTATTTTGGGGAAACGTTACCTGGGCACACACAGAGGTCGACACTCATCACTGTTGAAGCCGAAAGAATCTCGGGACGAGATTCCTTTCAACAGGGGGATGATGTGACGACCCGGAAAATTTTTCTTCTTATTTGTTTTCTCTCTTCGACTTCGGGAAATTTTCGGGACGAAAATTCTTTCAACAGGGGGATGATGTGACACCCGACAAACTCCGGTAACTAACTTTTTGAAAACTTAGTAAGTCTACCTTAGCGAGTCGCGCATACATTACACATGACAGGGTCAGTCGAGTCGAGTCGTGCATCATTGAGGTTTTAACACATGCAGGTCTCGAGTCCCGGGAATTGGTGAACGAGTGTGAACGTGGTTGTTCTCATGAATTATATGTTTATAATCTTTATGTGACTTGTCGGTATGTGTATACGTGTTTACATATGTTAAAACAGCGATTACACGTAATTGCATGATATTATAGGTGATTAGCCCTAATTGCATGATATTATAGGTGATTAGCCCTAATTGCATGATATTATAGGTGATTAGCCCTAATTGCATGATATTATAGGTGATTAGCCCTAATTGCATGAAATATCAGGCTATTAGCCCTAATCGCATGAAATGTCAGGCGATTAGCCCTAATCGCATGAAATGTCAGGCGATTAGCCCTAATCGCATGAAATGTCAGGCGATTAGGAGCCCTAATCGCATGTGACTGCTGCACAATCGCCTGACGTGTTTTAAACGACTAGAAACGGCTATAAATACCACCCTTGACCTCCAAAACACCATTTGTGCAACCCTAGCCATCCCATAACCCATACCAACACACAAACACTCTTTGGAACTCGTTTTTACATCAAAACAACCATTTCCAAGCTTATCCCATCATTTCCTCTTAAATCCAAGGTGTGTTCTTCAAACCCAAACCTTTAAATGATTATATTTTGCTCCCTAAAAGTCCAGACCTGACTTATAAATGTTTTTGTCTTTGAAAATCCATTTAAAACCGTTTTTAAACAAACCCACACCTTTACATGTGTTATATGTGTTATATGTGATTAAAGATAGAATTTTTAGGATTGAATCATGGTTGTTTTTGTGTTATTATGATGTTTATGGCTGTTACAAGTTAGTATGATGATGTCCTAGGAGTTTGAATGGTTTTGGTTGTGTATTATTGATACTTGATGTTTTTGACCCATTTGAAGGATTTTGGATGATTAAGGATGATATGAGGTGTGTTGTTGATTGTTTGATGTTAGGGTTTGCTCTAGGATGATGCTAGAACAGTAGGAAGCTATCGGACAACGTGGTTATGTGATTTAATCTGAATATTTGCTATTTAGGGCAAGTTCTTGCATGTTGATGTGATGTTTACATGTTAAGTTGCTATTTTGGGAAAACGCTCGCATTCGGAACTGTTAGAACGATGAAAACTTAGGGGTTTTGCTTGAAATATGTTTGTTAATGTGTTAGGATGATTATTGGGTGTTTTTACACGTTTCAGATCTGATTTGGAGGGTTAAACGCGCGAAAAACCATACCAGCTGTTCTATAGGCGATTGGGGATCCTAATCGCCTATGCTATAGGCGATTAGGGGCCTAATCGCCTGAATAGGAAGCCTAATCGCCTACCCACCATGCAATTGTGATCCTAATTGCTAGTTAACTTCAGAATAGCATGTCTTATGACCTAATCGCCTACCCACCATGCAATTGTGATCCTAATTGCTAGTTAACTTCAGAATAGCATGTCTTATGACCTAATCGCCTACCCACCATGCAATTGTGATCCTAATTGCTAGCTAACTCCAGAATAGCATGTCTTATGACTCCTAATCACTAGTTAACTTTTCCTAATTGCATGCTAAGTTCCTAATCGCGTGTACTGCTATTATAAGTGTATTTTGACATTCCGAAACCCGATTCGACACCTAGGAACATGCTAGGAACCCCGTGACATGCCTAGTAACATAGTAACACATGTATGGACTTGTTTGTGCGTTATTTGACCTATGTGTTAGAATCATTGAACTTTAACTCATGTTAAGTACTAAGTTGCATGTTTTGTGTATGTTTGTGTATGAGATGAACACGTGGAATGTCGGGTCACCAATGGGATGTCGAGTCTTGTCTTACGTAGTCTGGTTGTCGGTCAAACACACTTTTCGGGCACATAATGGTCATGGACTGGACTTAGGGACTAATGAACCCGACGGGTTATTAGTCTAACTTGACACATATCTTATGATAGGTCGCCAATAGTTGGGGCTATCATATCTTATAGACGGTTTACTCATATCACTCATACGGTTTACTCTTAAACGGAATACGCAACCTAAGGTGAGTTCACGGCCCCACATTTTACGGTTTATGTTTTCGGGGGAGAAACATGCTTAAAACTCTTTTATGACTTATGACTTGTTAAACTCTTATGGCTCATGACTCTTTATCACGTTATACTATGGCTTACTTATCGTACTATACGGTTCATCAAAAAGTCCCTTAGAAACCACTAACATGGGTATATGGCGGGGAAATATGGATAGCGCTATTGGGAACTGACAAACCCCACTCGACGGTTGGACCGGGCGGGTGCATATTGTCTCTAATAAAACAAGGTCTACCGGTGATGACGGTAGCCCATAGGAAACTAAGGGTCACTACACGGCTTAGTTAGCAATGGTTTCACCCGTATGAGTATCTCATTCTGCGCCTAGCTAGCGTTCTCACAAGCATAGTAGTAACTGTGATGGTAACGGTTTTCGAAGGATCACTTTAAACGTTTAATTAAAACCTGTGAACTCACCAGCATTATATGTTGACTCTTTTAGCATGTTTTCTCAGGTCGCTAAGGTAGCAGCTGTCGGATAGGCGCACGAGGTCGCACTGGAGTCGTCTCGCGTCTAGGGTCTCATTGCACGTTTTGGATTTATGAACTTTTGAACTTATGTTTTATTTCTGCATGACTTTTGTAAACTTTAAATGCTTCCGCACTGTTAAATGTTGGTTTTAAACTTATGCATGGTTTTGTTTACGTATGTTTTTACATTTAGACGTCGTTTATTGTGACCGTTGACTTGGATCCTGGTGTGTCACACGCCTCGCGGTAGAACTCCGCAGGTGGAAATTTGAGGGTGTGACAGTATGCAAGGCAACCAAATCCAAAATCGGTCTGTTTCAACCAAACAAACTGTATTAAAGTAGCAGTGAAATAAAACGACGGGAAGATACTACCGTTCCAATCTCGATCTCCAAGAACATTTTCAGTTTAGTGTTGTGATTCTTATCGGAAACTTCCCTCAATCACCCAACCTGCAGTTCCAATAACAGTTTTGAGTTCAGCTTGTTAATAAAACCAATAGCAACATGATAAATATTGATCTCAACTCTATAGATAAAACACATTAACATTTATAAAAGATATTAGCAATTAAAGAAAAAAATTCCGATTGGGTTTCCTACAAAGCTATTGAAGGTCGATTAGGACGATGTGTGTGGTTCTGCCTCTTTGGCCATACAAGAAGTGTTGAAATTAAATAGGCACACCAATTCTTTAGCAACCTCATCCTGTACACCATAAATATTTGATGAATATAAGTAAGTGTATGTTTCCAACAACTAAAGGTATATTATTGACAATGTAAAAGGCCAAAAATTACAAATCGACAGTAAAACAAATCGAGCGATGAAAAATACCTCGAATTGGTTAAATGGCGTTTCTTTCTGTATGCGAAATCTATGAACTTTGTCATGGTTTGCATCATGAGTAACCTAGACATGTCAAGTAATGATATTAGTAAGATGAGTTTCTTGAAAAGTAAAACAAGTGTAGAAGACAAGAAAGCAATGACTATAAAGGAGTATTCAAGAGTAAGGAAATGGGTTTTATTAGGTGTTATGAATGTAGGTTACATCTTGAGCGACATATAAAGTGTGTATTACACACATATACAATGTGCATAATATGTTATACATGAGGGGCAAAAAGGGTAGGAAATGACAAAAATATAGAGATTTGTAAAGAGACTTTTCATATGCCCTCTTAAAATTGAGAGTAAATTACTTTCATGGACATGCTTCCTCCTTAATAAGGTAATCTAGATAGATATAGATTTAATTTCTTAACTAATTTTTTTATATTTCTGCTTATTAGAAACCATTAAATATTTTATTGATAAAATGTTACAGCCTTAAGACTATTCCTTCAATCACGCCCTACGATGGTTGTTTTTGTCTTTGCACCTTATCCAACCATACATTCTCTCTTTAATAAACATTTTCATTTTTATTCACATAATTAAAATTGTTACTTTATCATATTATAGTACATCAATGTCTATGTTACATCGTAACATATATTTTGTCTTAATATTAGATTTGTCTATCCCGGGAAGATCTCGGGATATAACCTACTAATTTTATTCTTCAATAATTATATTAATATGTGTATCTATTCTATCAATATAATAAAAGAGTAAACTAGGGTTGAATGGAAGCTTTTAAGAGTGTTCACATATGCTCCAACTGAAAATGGAGCTCCGAATCTATCATATATAAACAAACTTTTCTTTTTCCTTCTCCAAAACCACAAACGTGTTACTCTCAATGGTTCCTGATTAAGATTCATCCCATCCTCCTTCATCCTCTTCTTTTGTTTCTCCAAACTCGCCTCCACACTTCCGTCTTCAACAACCTTGATGTGTCGGCTTCATTGACTTTCAATCAGGTATCCCAATGCATATTGTATCTCTATTCTTTGGCTTTTTCAATCATGATTTTTAACACTATTTTGTTTATATCTAGCGGTTCTATGGATTAATATTCTGTTTTGTATGAATGTCAGTTTTTGTTCTTTCTGTTTCTATGTCATTAGTTAATGTATAAAATCGATTTGTATAGATCGTGCAGTTTTAGGAATTATTGATGTTGTATCGGCTTCATTGATTTTGAATCAGGTATCCCAACACATATTCTATCTCTATTCTTCGGTTTTTTCAATCATGACTTTTAATAGAGTGTTTTGTTTAGATCTAGCGTTTATATGGATTATTATTCTGTTTTGTATGAAAGTCTGTTTTCGTTCTTTGCGATTTGTATATACACTGCACTTTCATGAATTATTAATTATGAGTAATGGTTATTAATCATTCTTAATAATCATTACTGATAATTCCATCTTATAAAGGAAAAGCATCTCCTACTTCGGCTTCAACTTTTTGCGTCTTCCTCATTGGTCTTCAATCAGGTAATCGAAACCTAATTTTGTTTTTTCGTTTTATAATCTACAAAATAATATATAGATAATTTTTTTGTTTCATAGGCGTTTATTGAGTCTACCGAGTATGCATTTTTTGGTATCAACCGGTTATGTTTTTGTCTTTTTGGTATGAAAACCTAATTGGACTGCTTTTTTGAGATTATCCAGACTTATAGTTTGTTTAAGATGAATGTTATGTTTCTAAGTATTTTGATCTTTGAAAGTTTTTATGTTAGTAACACATCTTTTGTAAACGCTTAAATGCCCTCTCTATAGAGTTTGGACCATTACTTATACAAATTTTACATAAAAGTTAGTTTGCGTAACAAAAAGTTCTAAGTTCTTAA
This sequence comes from Ambrosia x helenae, assembly GCA_030844895.1. Classification (NCBI taxonomy): domain Eukaryota; kingdom Viridiplantae; phylum Streptophyta; class Magnoliopsida; order Asterales; family Asteraceae; genus Ambrosia; species Ambrosia x helenae. Next base: position 34,423,988 of record CM061224.1, on the reverse strand, counting down.
ATATTCTTTTTTAGATTAAAATTTAATATAAGTCGCCATGTAGTTTTTAAATTCAAATTTTTAAATAAATTGGTTATATGAAAATATGATTATTAACGTTAAAGTGTTTCCCTTTTTTTTATTTACAAAAATTAATAAGTGGTGGTGAGATTCTATGAGTTTGAATGTTATTTATTAACAATTTTAAATATGGAAACATTGGAATTGATACTTAATTATTGCCTTATTTACGTTTCCGAAAATAATTCTCAATCAATCATACTCCCAATCGATTGAAATATGATAATTAACTTAAATTGTTCCCCTTTTATGTGTACAAAATTTATAAATAATTTAATACATCTATAAATTTAAATTTTATTTATAAGTTTTTTAAATATTTTTTTAATATGAAAATATTATAATTTATATTTAATGAGTGCCTAATTTACATTTCTGGTAATTATTCCCAGTCAATCATACTCCAGATCAATGTAAATATCATAATTGACATTAAATTGTTGGTTTTCTTTACATTTCCAAAATTAATAATTAATTTAATAATTTTAACTCTTTGATCGTTATTTATTAAGCTTGTTAAAGAATTTTAACATTGTAAACGATACTTAATGGTTGTCTTATTTAGATTTTCGGAAATAATTCTTAATCAATCATTTTTAATTAATCATACTCAAAATTGATGCAAATATGATCACTGACATTAAATTGTTTCCTGTTTAATATTTACGAAATTAATAATTGATTTAATGATTCAATCATTTTTTTTAACCATTGGGGTTGGTGGTCCAATGGCAAGGCAAAGCCTTTTAATACACTAAAAATGTGAGGTCTTGAGTTCAAGTCTCACAAGGAGCAAGAAATTCGCATTTCAAAAAAAAATTATTAAGTTTTTAAAGAATTTTCAATAGAGAAACATTGTAATTGATACATAATTACTGCCTTATTTACGTTTCCAGAAATAATTATCAGACAATCATACTCCCAATATATGGAAATATGATAATTAACATTAAATTGTTTCCCATTTTATTTGTACGAAATTAATAAACAATTTCATGCATCTATAAATTTCAATTTTATTAATTATTTTTATAAAGAATTTTTTAATATCGAAACATTGTAATTGATATTTAATGATTGTCTAATTTACATTTCCGAAAATTATTCTCAATCAATCACACTCCAAATCATTTTAAATATGATAAATTACATCAAATAGTTCCTTTTTTTATATTTCCGAAATAAATAAGTAATTTAATGATTTTAACTCTTTGATTGTTATGTATTAAGTTTGTTAAAGAATTTTCTGAATATGAAAAATTGTAATTGATATTTAATTATTTCCTAAATTATGTTTCCGGATGAAGACTCGATTAATTATTATTAATCAATCATACTCCAAATCGATCCACATATGATTATTGACATTAAATTGTTTACCTTTATTTATGAAATTAATAATTCATTTAATGATTCAATCAATTTGAATGTTATTTATTAAGTTTTTAAACAATTTTACATATGGAAACATTATAATTGATACTTAATTATTGCATTATTTACATTTCTGGAAATAATTATCAATTAATTATACTCCCAATCAATGTAAATATGATAATTAACATTAATTTGTTTCCTTTTTTATTTGTATTAAATTAATATATAACTTAATGCATCAATAAATTTGAATTTTATTTATTAACTTTTTTAAATAATTTTTTAATATGAAAACATTGTAATTGAAATTTAATGATTATCTAATTACATTTTCATAAATTATTCTCAATCAATCATATTTCAAATCAATGTAAATATGATAACAGATATTAAATTGTTGTGTTTTTATATTTCTGAAATTAGAAACCAATTTAATGATTTTAACACTTTGATTATTATGTAATATGTTTGTTGTAGAATTTTTTAATATATAAACATTGTAATTGATATTTAATTATTTCCTAATTTATGTTTCCGGAATTAATTCTCAATAAATCATACTCCAAATCAGTGTAAATACGATAGTTGACATTAGCTTGTTGGTCTTTATATATTTTCCGAAGTTGAAAACAGCAATTATAATGTTATCTATTAAGTTTTTTTATAGAGTTATGTAATAAGGAAACATTGTAATTTATATAATGATTGCCTAATACTTCTTAATCAATCATACTCGAAAAATCATTCATCAATCATGACATAAAATGTGCACATTTCCATGTTAGACTCTATAAATATAATAACCAAAAGTGTTGTCAACCTACCCCAAACAAATTTGAAAATAAATACACATCTGTAAGTTGTACCAGTGTTTGTGCAGCCTTTTAATTTTGTTTGTATTCAATTCAACTTTTGACATAATATTCGTTGCTATATCTTTATTTTCCTACTCTTTTATTATTTTTCTGATTGAAGTCTTATTTTTTTCCTTCAATAAAGAACAATGGTTGCAGCACAAGCACACGAGTTTTCAATGGTTAACGAAATTGATGTCAACTGAAATGATGTTGCTTTGAAAGTGAAGATTATTCATCTTTGGCGTCAACCTGATCGTTAAACCCAATAGTTTTATCTTTGATTAATTGTTCACACTCATAAATTGGCATCCATCTTTTTATCTTAAACGTTAAACCCAATGGACATTTTACAAGAGTTGAGGAAAATCCTTATCTAGTGTTGGGTTGTATATAAGGATCCTGTTTTTTTTACATGGGCAGTTGTATGTTGCGCTATCAAGGGTCAAAAGTCGAGATGGACTGAAGATAGTAATACTGGATGAAGATGACAAACTTACGAACAAAACATCAAACGTTTACAAAGAAATATTTGAAGCTTTATGAATAACTTTATAAGATTTCGATTTCTTTATTTTTTATTTTAGCTTTATTAATGGTGCTTTAAAAGATTAAATAGTGTAATTTTTTTATTATTATTTTCAATGTTTATTAAAACTATATCACTTTGAATGTTCATGTTGATAATAAATCCATTATAATAAATACAATATATTCATTTGACTCAATTCTTTGTTTATATTGTTGTCAAATTAAACATTACTTAGTCAATATATCCATCATTTTGTAACATTAAACTGTCAGTTGACATTTTGCAAAGAGGATAAAAATTCATACATCTTGCATATCAAACATTTAGTAACCAAAACAACTTGAATACTACAATTCTTAATTTCCAATTTTTCATTTTACTTTTGGATGAACCGTAGGCAATGTTTTTGAGACCATATCGGACCGGCCGGTCCGACCTGTTGAACCGGGAATCGGACCCCCAGCCGATCCGAGTTGTATGGTTTGATAGGCTGCAGCTGAACCGGGTTTGTTTGCGCGAACCGGCCGGTTTAACCGGGATTCGGCCTGGTTGGACCGGAATTCGGCAAGGTTGAACTGGATTTTATAGAATTTTTGAGATTTTTGCTGACTTCTTTGACCGGTTCGTCGAACGGTTGGACTGGTTAAATCGGGAATCGCTGAGGTGTCCGAATCGACGTCCGATCCGGTTCTGAAAACATTGACCGTGGGTACCTACGAAACTCTAACCTAATGTCACCTACCATACATTAAATTACATAATTTAATATTGTACATATATAAACAAGCTAGAAAATGCTAGCATGTGAATAAATAAGATTGGATACCATCTCACGTAATCTCACAAGAACCATAATCACATGCTCAACACTCTAAAGCAACTAAAATTCAAAATCTTGATTACTTTATCCATTCCGGCTTAATGACCTAATTAGGCTTCATTACTTTTGGCTAGTAAAGGTAAACTCTTTTGGACTATTTTGCCAATCAATTGACCAAAAGTGGTCAAAGATTTTGTTATTAGGAAGATACTGTTACCGCTTAAACCATAACTAAAATAATCGTGTTCATACGGTATTAGTCAAATTCATTAGGGTTTTTCATTATGAATTTTTTTTTGGAAAAAGGCTTTCATTCACAAAAACGCCGAACCCGGACTTTAAAACGATGACCGCCGGCTCACAAAACAGTTACAACATATACAATTTTTTTTTTCATTATGAATGGTCATGATTTTAGATGCTTAGACGCCAAATTAAATTATTACGAAAATACATCATTTAATTTAAATTTAATTTAAATAAAACTATAATTGATGATATTAGTTGAAGGGTTGAGCTATTCTACAAAGGCTAAAAAAAATAAGAAAGGTGAGAAGCAACTATAAAATGACATGTATCCAAATGATTAAACAAATGAAGAGTAATTTTGTCAAAATAAAAAATGCACATTTAAGTCACATGCCGTTTCCACCTTCATTTTTAAAAATACGTAACTTTTTTATATGTCATCTTTTTTTTAAAAAAATATACCATAAAATTGAACGTCTTTTTATCTTTAATATGAGTGCCATATTGTTATACTTTTGAACAAAAAGTCGCAAACCCAGTTGCGTAAGACACAATAGAGATAATGTAAAACACAATGAATATCAATTAAATATGCAATGAACAATAGGGTATAAAACACAATGAATAGTCTAATAAAACACAATGGATGATATACTAAAGACACAATGAGTAGTAGACTAAAACACAATAAATACTTTTGAAAAAAAGTTGAAAACCCAGTTGCATAAGACACAATGGAGATAAAAAAACACAATGAGTACCAATTAAATATGCAATGAACAATAACGTATAAAACATAATTAACAGTTTAATAAAACACAATGGACGACATACTAAAGATACAATGAACAGAAGACTAAAAAACATAATGAACAACATAATAAAACACAATGTACACAATAAATACAAAACCAATTTGTGTAAAACACAATGGAAAGCATACTAAAAACACAATGGACAAAATCATGTGTAGACTAAAAAATAAATAAATAACATATTTATAAAGCACACATGCATACGATAACACAATGAACGAGCAGAAGACACAATGAAGATGAAAACGCATTTACAACATTTTTTTTTAATTTTAAGGCAAAATTACAGAAAACGTCATTTACGTTTACCAAAAATTGCAGGTTTCGGCCTTAATAATCTTTTATTATATATATATATATATATATATATATATATATATATATATAGGGAAAGGATAATGTGGAAACTCTTGTTATATGGTAAACTCTGGAAACTCTGATTTCCCATGTTTTTTTTTTTAATTTTGAAAAAAATAGGGCATGTAATATACACGATTTTAAGCATTTTGAGCCAAAAAAAAAATCAAAAAAGCGCCGAGTAGTTTTTTTTAAAAAAAAAAATTAAAGTTTTGACTAACACATGTTAAGCGAAACTAACACGTGTTAACCATTTGTTACCTGAAGACGGTTTTTTATTTTTTTAAAAACAATGGCTCGGCGCTTTTTCCATTTTTTTTGCCAAAAATGCTTAAAATCATGTATATTACATACCCTAAAATTTTCATATAAAAAAAGTCGAGAAGTTAGAGTTTACAGAGTTTACCATATAACAAGGGTTTTCTATGGATCCCTACCCTATATATATATATATATATATTATATATATATATATATATATATATATATATATATATATATATATATATATAGTAAAACGATTTAGTGACATGACATTTAGGGTATGTTTGGCAAATAGCTTTTAAGAACTTTTATGAGTTTCAAGCTTCTAAGAAAAAGCTCCTACTTAATAAAAAGACTTGTTTGGATGAAGGAGTTTGAAGCTTTTAGGTTAGAGAAAAAGCTCTATATTGAAAAGCTACTAGTACTAGCGTTTAAAAAAAAGCTCATTCTAACTACAAACTTTTAATGAGTAAATGACACAATACCCATTCTATGATAAAAAAAATATTAAAACATGCATTACACTTTTAGTTAATGCCTATTTTAGTCATTTTATACATTTTATTAAAAGCTCCAGCTACTCTGCCAAACACCAAATTTATTTTAAAACCTACAGCTACCAGCTTCCACCCACCAGCTAGTTTTGCCTAACATACCCTTAATGAGGCCATCCCTCCCTTGAATTTTTATATTTTTATAAAAATTATATTGAGTTATTTATAACTTATAATTTTTATATAAAATAAATTTTATATTTTTATATTTTTCTTTTCTCATATTATAGTACATTAATTTATATGTTGTATCATCACACACATGTTGTCACTTCATATTAGATTTTTTTTTAATCGGAGGAAGCTATCGGGATATAAGCTATTATATATATTAATTAGAAACATGACGAACAATACTCATGTTTCTATTTTTGTACTTTGGCCACAAAGGTTTTGATTATGTTTGTGGTTTTGTATTTAGACCACAAAAGTTTGAAACAATAATCTTTTCTTAACTCCTTTGTCACGTAGTCTCATTTAACGAGATTTGTTTTGCGATTTTGCACGGGTTTGTTCTTGGTTTGCTTAGTACTTAATATGGTTTTACGACTCATTTTCCCTCTATGTTTTAACGTTATATGCGTCACTTGGTGTTAATAGTTTGTGTTTTTTCTTTACGATTTTCCTGGTTTTGGTCGTTGTTTCGTTGCTACTTAGCACGGTTTTACGCTTTCATCCCACAACGCTGGTGACACGATTTTACGACCACCGCCCGCAACACGGAGCGCGCTTAAAGACTAGTTATAGAATATACTTGAAGTGATCTCGCGCTATGCAGCGGGAAACCCCAATTTTGAATAAAAGTTAAATGGAAATGTAGACGAAATAGTAATAATAACACTAATAAAAAAAACCTAAAACTAAAATATTGTAAAAATAAAAAAAATTCTTTAGTTTTCTCAAACGCCAATCAGTTCTAGGAGGTTTGGTTTATTTTTGTCCCATCGTGGTTTCTAGATCGTGTTGATTTGGCCAAAGAACTTAAAAGAACCCAAACTTGTTTTAAACCCAAACTGGTTTGAGAAAAAAAGGGTTATCTCTAAGCTAATTTAATGTAATGGACATCTTTCGAGCCTTTTTTTCTCTATTTTGTTGTCAAAGATGTTGAAATATAAGATTCCTAAAAACACTTCAATATCCATTTAGTCTCAATAATTCATTTATTCGGAAGCAGAATAGAGAACTTGAACCGATATGAATATCTGGTAATAATTGCATCGAACTCTTCTCCTCACTTACCTTCAAATTATATTGTGTGCAAGGGTATTTTTATATAATGTTCCTAATACGTAATACAATGCTTTTTAGAAATAGATAACTTTAAGTCTATTTATTTGCTACTTCGTTATATATAATAACATAATACTATTACTTATTTTGTTTTTATAAATTTCTTTAATTTTGTTTTGTTCTAATTATATATGTATATCTACCTTATTTTTTTATTTATAAATATAAAAATTATTGTTGAGAAATTACATTTAGTTCATTTAATTATAACTAGCAGAAGACCCGCGCGATGCGGCGGCGGTGACAATTTACAACGTGGTATTCATTTTCTAGTTAGTTTATCAATCATGTCGTGATATTTTGTAACTGGTAATTTTTATTTAAATTAAATAGGTAAAAAAAAATAGATGACATGTGTATACACTTAGATGTCCATAACGATAACGCGGATGCCGTTACAAAATCCGTATCGATTGTTTAACTAAAATAATTTACTTACAAATTGTATTTAGTTAAGAAAATCACAAGCTTATTAATATTAATATAGTTTATAAAGGAAAATAGTTCAGTTCCTCCTCATAAAGTCATAAATAGGCGTTATTCCTTATATTAGAAAAAAAAAGAAAAATATTATTTATATCGAGATGTCTTTTATATAGAACCCGGTTAAAAAGTGAGACCTTGAAATAATGTTATTTCCTTCAAATACCAAGCTCTATTTAATCGTGAGTGCTAGTTTATCGGCTAATATATATACTTGTTTTAGTTAATTTATACCTCAATGCCTATGTTAATTTTTATGGTTGAGGTATTATAAAAGGTCTTCGAAGTTTTTGGAAGATTTTTACATCAATAATGAAGAAAATATATTTTCAAGAATACCTAATGTAAATTAGTATGCTACTCGTTATTGCATAACTGTATAGCGCAACCTAGCACGCCTCAAGCTTGTTCAAGGTAAGTTGTTGAGAATAAACCGATTCATCAATACCAATAGGATAATATCTCCTGCAAGAAGCATGGAGAAGGTAGCATATGATCAATTTGTTTTTCAACATAATAGCAATTAGTGATGTACAACTACACCCTTGATATACGCTTTCATAATCTCAACCTTGGTTCTAAAAAGCTTAACGTGATCCTAGGCGTTTAGGTACCAAAAACCAAGGCGTAAGGCATGAGGTGAGAGCTTCATGTAAATTGCGGAAACCTTCATTCAATTCATCTGGACTTCAACTGAGATTGCGCAATTGCGGAAATTGCTTCAGAAGCATCCTTCGTAGGATTTGGGTCCTGCTTAAACCATACTTGCTCCCTTCTAGTTGCTCCCTTCTAGTGTCACCACATCCAGATAAATTTGGTCCTCAACAAGCCTGAACATTAAAAAAAATATTAAAAAAAAATAATGTATGCATAGAAATAGATCATTTAAAAAGTTATATAAAAAAGAAGTTCACAAAGGTTCTGTTATTTGGAGGAGGGTTGAATGACGGAATATGATGTTGTCTAAGCACTTTATTTCTTTGGAAGGAGATGACAACAAATTTGAATATAAACCAGAAACGTCCTCCATGAATCCTAAATCATCAAGCTCCAAAATCTCAAATTTTTCAACACTATCTGTTATGTTGTTTAGAAATAATCAGTCAATGACAATACATGATAAAAAGGCGTTCTCCAAAAAATAAGTTTAGTTCTTATGTTAACGCTTCACATAAAAACGATCAGTACAAAGACATACAATACATGATAAAAAGGCGTTCTCCAAAAAATAATTTTAGTTCTTATGTTAACGCTTCACATAAAAACGATCAGTACAAAGACACACAATACATGATAAAAAGGCATTCTCCAAAAAATAATTTTAGTTCTTATGTTTACGCTTCACATAAAAACGATCAGTACAAAGACACACAATACATGATAAAAAGGCGTTCTCCGAAAAATAATTTTAGTTCTTCTTATGTTAACGCTACACGTAAAAACGATCAGTACAAAGACACATAAAACCCAAAAGCTAATGCAACTTGAAATGAAGTAAAGAAAAAAAATGAAGTTTTGTTAATTAAACAACTTGAAACAATTAGACAAATCACAAATCAAAAGAAGGTAATAATTGATGTTGTGATATACCTCTTGGCCATAAGTTAGCAAGTGGATCTTTGGGTTAATTGGAAAGCCCACCTGCATAAATTAATACAACTGTATACTAAAACTGAACTGAAGTAATTTAGGGGTTAAAACGGGTTATCTGTCAGACCGACCACGTTGTTAGTGAACTGAGGTCGAGGATTCCTTTCTTTTCAATCCTTAAGCATGCCATGTGTGATGATGTTGTAGCCTCTATGGCTTCTCCCAGGAAAATGTATAAAACCTGAAATCCATAGCATACGTTAAGTAATAGATCTGCGATACCAGTGCGAGGTGAATCAGGTAGCCAAAGTTAGAAGAGGATCTGCATTTATGAAAAAAAAAAACATCACAATGTCAAACCCTGGAACAACATCCATCTAAAATTCTTAATAATTCCAAACAAACTCAACATACCTCTAATGGTTCCCCTGTTAAAGCTGCCGAAGACCATGAGTTGTTTTGAAAAAACTCCTACACATATAGAAAAATTCATAAAAGAAATTCAATAAACAATTTGGAACCCAAGCCCTAATTCGTTAATGTGGAAAAACTCATCGGAATTTACCTGATGTTAGCAGAACCCTATAATTTCAGCTGGAATACACCATCGTTTCCTTTATCGTAGATCTATTGTCAGATCATTTCCGTCATTGTTTTTGTTGTCTCAGTTACCCTGATGAACGGAAGAAGTTGTGTCAAAAAAATCTTACAAGGCTTTTCCAAGAACACCAGCTGAACATCCAGCTCCCCCCATTAGCACCTGTAAAAAAATCATCGTTCTACTTGCAAATTCAAAAGTTTTGAAGTTAAAACTATGAAAACCTAAATTACAAAAAATATTAGTTTCCTCAGGATTAACAATTACAAAAATATGAAAACCTACATCAAAAACAACTATGCCAATTAAAACAACGTATTATAATCATCAAATCTTCAGCAATCTGATAGTCACACGGCTAATCAAAGAAACAGTCTAAAAAAAACAAGGTAACTCGAACAGAATGGATGAGTAATACCTTCAAACTACAAAGCAACATCTCGATCTTGAACTCTCCTCAAACCGTTACCTTTTCTTTAAACCATGACCTACAAAAACGAACATCCACCTCCAAACACAAACGAATGTAAGTGAAATCCTATGATTTAACGGTGAAATAGTGTTCAAAATCAAAATACGTGTCAATTACCCTTGACGAAGGTCACAATCTTCATAGATCTAGTGAAATCATGGTGAGTCGGCTAGATGTTATGAATCTCTAGAGAGAGGGAGAAGGGGGCGGATAGGGTTTTGAGATGTGAGATTAGATTGAATCAGAAACCCTAATGAGAAATGTATCCCGTGTCTTTTTTTGTTTGTGGCATAGTAGGATTGTACATGGAGCAACACAACTTGCACAATTAAGATTTTAAAGTTTTTATGCATCAAAGGCTTGTAAAATAAGCTTTGAAGTATTGTAAAGTGGCAAATGACCATTTTTGCCCTTCCTATATGCTTATTAATATAGTATAGATTATAAGTTTATTAAATAAAGTATTAATTAGTTAGAAGTTTATATTAAATAATGTATTAATGATTTGATGTAAATTACAATGATGTCCTTCTATAATGAAGTTAAATTACCTTGTTGCTCATCTAGAATCTATCTATCTATATAAAAGAAAACGTATAAGCTGACGTGGCGTGCAATGGAGGCCTTAACCTCCCATTGAGAGTGCCACGTGACATCATAATTGAAAGATTTTAGTGTTTTTGAATTATTTTCTTTTTTAATTAAAAAAAGATAAACATAAAACCCTAAATTAAATTGAGTTATTTTAGGAAAAAAACAATTTAAAAATAAATTTAAAATTTTCTCTCTCATGTTTCCTCTCATAATTTTTAAACGTTTATATCTTTTATATACGGGATTTTTTAAAGAAAAAAATTACACCAAATTAACGAGCGTTTTATTATCTTTCCAACGAGTACCATAGTCCTATATAAAAAACGGAGAAAAATCGACTATTTTTTGTGGGGTTTCGTTCATACAGGAAAAAAACACACAAAGTGTTCATGTTATTCATTAATCATGTTTTTTCTTTTAAACCAGGTTCTTATTTACGATGTTGAAAATCAGCCCAATCGCCATGTTATCATTGGAATTTTACTAGGTATACTTCATCAAGAGAAGTTAGGAGAAAGAATCGCACAACACTGCAACACATGGTGTCACCTTATAGCAAGGTTATTTTTTTATTTATTTAATTACAAGAGAAATAATTATTACTATTAGTATTATTAGAATGGTTATATTTTTCTACCCCGGGACGCTCCCGGAAAGAATTGATAGTTGCTGACGTGACGTTCAATGGTGGCCTCAACCATCTCTTGGTTATGTCACGTGGCATAATGAGATGCAATGATTACAACTTCCAACTTAAGTGTTTGTTTAGTTGATTAGGTTAAGAATTATAACAGCTATTAGAATGTGAGAAATTAGAGAGATGTGATGAGTTTTTTAATAGTTGCAGCTTACATAAGTGATTCTTTAGATGATTACTGATTAGGTTTTAGATTAGGGAGTATGAGTTATTACTGATTAGAATACTATGAACATGCAATGATTGAGAGATTTTGTGGTTAGTTAACTTGAGCCATTTGCAATAGGTTATCACGTAAAATTAGATTTTTCAACCCCAGGACTCTCCCGAGGTAATCAGCTAGTGCACTATATAGAAGTATAGATATAGATAAATAAGAAATATCTCCTGGATATTTGGGCTTTTTCCTAGAAGTCAAATATCATGGAAAACAAAAAGCCCAGAAACATGGTCTACGAATCATGTTTTCTGATTTAAAATCATCGTTGTCACACTACCACTTGTGCATAACCAAAAAGCCCACTAATTCTTCTATCCATTCTTTCAAATAAAGAAACGTATCATCAATAATTCAAGTGAACAAATTTAAAAATGTTGCTTTTAAAAAAAGTTTGTAGCAATCGTAAACAAGGAGCATTTAAATTTGTATGATATTATCCTGTATATTTATTTATCAAGCTTCATGAATAGTACCTTCTCAGCATTTGAAAAGCTTATTTATATGTATATGTTTGAATATGTTAACAAAAAACGTTATGGTATAGATGGTGTGATTATTGTTGTGATTGGTGTTCTGCTTGGGTTTGACTCCTGAAACATGCCACTTTTTTTTGGTTATCCTGAACAGAATTTTTCGCTAATGAAAAAATAAAAAAAGAAAGTGTCATCCAATTGTTTAGTGTATGCATTTTCCACGTGTTCCATTGGCTTGAGTCATCCATTTCCACTTCCTTATACACTGTGCTATTCAAAGTTGTTAATTTTTTCTTCCACTTTCGATTTAAGGCAAGCCTAGGCGATTAACAGAACACATCGTTTCAACATACAGGTAATTGTGTATGGTTACAATCAATCCACATACATTTACGCCTGCATGTTTGTTTGAAATGTGAAATGGTTACAACAATCCCTTTCAATTATTTTTCTTTTCAAAAACTTCAGCTTTAAACCAAGGATCCTGAACAAATACCAATATAATAATCTATAGATATGAGCACAAATGAAGAGATAGTTCTTATTTATGATCGTTGGACAGTACAGAGACTAAAAATACAGACTATTAAAACGTTTCAACTATAATCTATCTTGCTCAGCTATAGGCGAGCTCTATAAGGATTTCTCTGCTAAGGGTTGAATGAATCCCTTCTCCCCAAGGAGAAGGGGTATTTATAGGCCCTTGAGATACCTTGTGAATGGTTGAGGCGAGAATGACAGCTGTCTGTGGATGGCATACCGTTGTCACTGTTTGCGCTGTCCTTCTGCGGGTGGTCCACGTGTCCTGTGACTGTCCTTTCTGTCCTTTTCTGTACCTCGTACCTGCAGGTGAACATGGAGCAGGGAATAATGGCCTTTGATTGGCTGCACGTCCCTTTCATTATCGGATTACAACTGCCATGTACGAGGTTGCATGCGCAGGCTTCTAGAATTCCACGTCAGCGTGGTGTGCTGTCATGTGTGGAGATGTGGAGCCATGCGCATGTGTGGGTACATATCTCTTCAAGTCCCCCTAGTCTAGTGTTCTGTATGCGTAGCATGCGGGGCACTGGACTTAGAGAAGAAAAATTTTAGTTGCGGGGGTAATCTGTGCTCTTTGTTGGTTTCGTGTGCTAGATGCGCAGTGTAAAAACAAGTGGGTGGATGGCGCACGTCTATAATTAATGTTCACATCAAAGTTGTCAGAGTAGGCGTCTGATGGGATGGCTTGGCGAGTGCCACACTCTTCTCTCTATCTGACGTGTCGTCTTCCAATTGGGCGGACGCGCAACATGTCTGTATGATTATCGAGACAGGTGTCTCCACCCTATATAAACCATTTCCTTTTTCAATGCTCATCACACTTTCTCACAATTGAAAATTTTCAAAACTTTTCAACTCCTCTTTTCAACCAAAAGCTTCCTTTGCTTCATATAAATTTCATTTCTTGCCCTCAAATTCTTTTCTTTCTATCCATAATTTTTAATCTGAAGATGGAGGGAGCATCTAATATTGCTGCTCATAAGAAGAAGAAGAAGAAGAAGAAGAAAAAGAAGAAGAAGAAGAAGAAGAAGAAGAAGAGTAGTAAGAAAGGAGACGATGGTTCGAAGAAAGGACCACCGCTCATCGTAGATGTTACAGCTTCTTGGATGAAAGGGGAGTTTAAGAAGTTTTGCAAAAGCTATGGAGTTTCCGCTGATTATGGTGCTGAGGAGCTTGCTGAGGGAAAGACTATCCTGCAACCACCCGTTGGGAAAGTGGGGATTTATGCCGCATACTTTAGGGATTGTAACTTCAGGATACCAATCACCAGGTTCTTTCGCACATTTTTACAGGCAGTTGGTGTGAATCTGAGTCAGATCCACTCAGGTTTGATGTCCCAGTTGATGTTCTTTGAGTTTTGTTTCCATGCTCAAAACATTGAATCAGACGTCGACATGTTCTATGTATTCTAAAATTTGGGCTTTGTGGAGAGTTGGCTCTCGTGTCGTTCTCGTCATGGTATATCCCCATGCGCGAGAGCTGGGATGAAGAGCTTCAGGGAGTGGAAGCCTAAGTTATTCTGGATTGCTGACGGTGTTATTCCGTTTAAGATGGGTTGCCTGGATCCTGAGGAGGGGCTCGAGAAGGTGGAGCTCATTGATTATGAGAAGCAGCCATGGTTTAGGACGCTGACTAGTCATTCGGTGGATGTGTGCGTTGTTCCAGAGAATGCTCTGGTGATGGCGGGGATGAGTAGGAATTACAAGATTGTGGGGCGTAATCCTTGTTTGACCGAAGATGGTAAAGGTAAGTGGTACTCCGCGCCATTAGCTTTGTTTTTTGTTGAGACTATTGCCTTTATTGACACAGTATGTTGTTTTGTAGTTGTGGAGAACCTATACCATGTGTTATTAGGGGGTGAAAACATGGGGTTTGCGTTCAACAAGTTGGGCAATGGGGAGCGCTATGTCTTGGATAAAGTTTGGGATACCCTGTTGCGCCCCAAGATTGATGCACCTGCGCAGACAAAGGAAGCGCCTCAGCTGTTGATAACAGAAGAAGGTGTGTCCTCTCCGCCCTTTATCGATGTGTCCCCCGTTAACATGTTCATGCGAACGGGGTACCCATTTATTGTTATATCAAGTGATGAGTGATCAGGCTTGCGCGTGTCTTCATCTCCGCTTGTATCATCCGTAGGTGGCAGTGGTAAAGTGCCATCGCGTATCTTTACAGCGGAAGATACCGATGAGGAGGCTGAGGTTGATGAGTTCATCTTGAAGAGTGTGCGGAACCCGATGAAGAAGTTTGAGGGTGGTAGCATAGGAGGTGCAGACTTTGGTTTTGTTTTGAACCACAATGTGGTGAGTCGTTACCTCCAAAACTATAACCTGACTGAACACAACTATGTTGAACTTTCAGATGCTTTCGTTCAGGATGACCAGACCACTATTGACTTGACTAAGTCGGTGGAGGATGTGGTGGTGACCAAACCGTTGATACTGGAGTTGCCCGAGCTTGCCTATAGTGCGGAGGATAGTTTGTTTTTCTTGGTAAGTTCCTCTTTCTTTTTACCTGTTTTATTTTTGCACACTTTTGTTTATTGATGTTGTTGTTTGTGCGCAGCTGACTTGATTGGTGAGGGGGGTCAAGGGAATGTTACTACCGCCCTTTTTGTAGAAGGGTTTACCATTGATCCTGTTGACAAACAGAAGACTCCGTCCCCTGAGACTCGTCCTCCTACTCCTCTTGTTCAGTCCCCTTTGAAGGAGATTGTACCAACAATGTCTCCGCCGCCTCGTTAGCCCACACCGTTGGTGTCCCCGCCCCCGCCAACCCATACCGCAGCCATCTCCACCTGCTACCGACGTGGTTGACCCTAAGGAACCACAGGAGTTGGAGATGGAGTTGGACAGTGGGCGGGTGTCACCCATTGACATTAGTGAGGGTGATGGGCGAGGGATGTAATACGTGGAGGATGATGACGGGGAGAAGATGGTTGTGGCTGAGCCTGATTCTAGCTTTTTTGGTGGTGATAAGCCTGAAGGTGGGTGAATGTGGGTGGTGTTTTTGCGCCGGCTTGGGCGCTAACTCGTGATAGCCGGTTCTCAGATCTGGAGAGTTGCCGTCAATTTCTTGGCAACGTTATTCCACCAGCTGAGCGCGCGTTTCAAACGTCGCGCCCTCGTAATGATTTTTTGGATGACAACGTTATGAGTTTGGCAAATTTTTTGTCTACTTCGGCAGAAATTGTGCGCCGGTGGGGGTCTTTAATCTACGAGCGGGAGGGTTATGACCATGAGATGAAATTTCTTGTGGAAGAGCGTGATGAGTTGAGCCTTGCATTGAAGCGGGCTAAATGGGATGCTGTGACCTTTCGTGAAGAAAGAGACAAGGCGCTAAAGCTCTTGTCTGAGCGTGAGGGTCAGTGGAAAGAAGCTTATGCTATGACTAACCAGAAGTTAGAAGCTGCTGCTGAATGCGAGGAGGCACAACAGGGTTACAACGAGGCTTCTAAGGAAAACTGGCGCCTCACTGACGTTTTGAAGCAGCGTAATGATGCTTTGGTCGCAGCCTGTGATAGGTTAAGAGAGAAAGATGAGGAGTTGGCCTATTTGCAAAAACGAATGGCGGAGTTGGAGGATCAAAACTTGAAATTGCAGCAAGAAAATGTAGACTTGGATGGTGAGCTGCTGGATACCAGGGAGGAGGCTCGCCTGGCTTAGGAGGATCGTGAGCGGTTGTTCACAAGTTGTGTTCCTGAGGTTTGTTTCGTACTTGCCTTCCTACTTTTGCATGATATTTACGTTGTCTTGAAGTTTTGTTTAACTGTTTGTCTTCAGGTTACCCATTATGCTAGGACCTGCGATGAGGTGCGCAATGCTGTTGCCGGAGTGAATGCGGCGGCGAAGCTTGTGGGCTGCAAGGCTGGATTTATTGAGGGTTATCAGCATGTGAAGGATGGCAAGGAGCTTGAACAGTTTTCTTTGTGCGATAAAAACCTTAACGTCGTCCTAGCGAAGAAAGCTGCGGCGTATGATGGGCTTGAATTGGGGCTTGTTGAGTTTGTTGTGAGCCACAAGGATCGCGCCACATGTTAGGAGTTGAAGCAATCATTTGAGAAACAGGGGCGTGTTCACACCAAACGCAAGATGACCAGTTTAAAGGCGCAGAAGGAGGTTGAAGCGGAGGGTGATCATCCGGAGATACGCGAAAAGCTGGACTTATCTGGCTCGGAAGATGATGATGACTTTAGCGACGCCTCTTTTGACTTCAAGGCTTAGTGGTCACTTTTGTTCATGTTTGTTATGTCTTATCTGTAAAAACAATGTTAACGTTTGATGTTTATGTTGTGCCTTTTTATTTGGTTTCTAAGAAACTTTATTTTTGCTATTTTGACTATTGGCTATGCGTGGTTTATTTTAGTTGTTCCTATTCACGCTTTTTTGCAATGTTTTTGTTTGTCTTGGATGCGCTTAAACGTCCAAGTATTTATTGTCATTGCAATTTGTTTGGGCATAGTTTGTGACAACTGTTTGAACAGGTTTCGTGTTTTTAGATGCAGTGCATCTTGCAATTGCATTTTATTGATGCAATGTTTAGTTTGCGCATTGCATTTTAACTATGCAATGGAGTTTAGAGATTGCATTTTAACTATGCAATTTTATTTGGCGTGTTGCATCTTAATCATACAATGTGTAGTTCAGGTGTTGCATGTTAACTTTGCAACGTTTAGTTTAGGCATTGCATTTTAACTATGCAATGTTTAGTTTATGCATTGCATTTTCACTATGCAATGGAGTTTTTAGGGGTTGCATTTTAACTATGCAATTTTATTTTGCGCATTGTATCTTAACCATATAATGCGTAGCTTAGGTGTTGCATTTTAACTTTGCAACATTTAGTTATGGTTTGCATTTTAACTTTGCAATCTAGTTTAGGAGCTGCGCTGCGCTGGGTATTGTTGTCTTGATCTAAGTGCAGGGATGAATGACAATAGTATAAATGTTTTGAAAATGGAGAGTTGATTGCATTCATTTGACGGTCTGGCTAAATAGCCTTCATTACAATTGAAAAAGTAAATCACATATAACATTTTCTGAGTTCCCCTAGCATTGTCAGCTTATATGCTCCTTTGCCAAGAACCTCCGCAATGCGGTAGGGTCCTTCCCAAGTGGGTGTCAGTTTTCCTTGAGGTACCACGCCGCTGGCCTCATTGTTTCGGAACACAAAGTCGCCTTCCTGGAAGACGTGAAGTTTGACTTTGGCGTTGTAGTATTTTTCCAGTTGTTTCTTTTAATTTGCTTCTTTTACAGCTGCCAAGTCTCAGCGCTCTCCCAGTAGGTGTAGGTTGAGGCGCAATTCTGATTCATTGTTCGTGCGGCTTGCGGAGAGAACTCTGGCGGAGGGGCAGCAGATCTCTGCTAGGATCATAGCCTCCGAGCCATATGTCAAGCTTAAAGGGGTTTCACCTGTGCTTGTCTTCGTAAGTGTGCGATTCGCCCATAGCACATTGGGCAACTCCTCTGCCCAGGCTTTCCCTTTGGTGTCGTGTCTTGACTTGGTCCCCTCTACCAGGCTGCGGTTGGTGCGCTCCAGTTGGCCATTTCCTTGTGGATGCGCAACAGAGGTAAATACTGGTTGAATGTGGAGATCGTCGTACCACTTCAGTAACCCTTTATCCGTAAATTGGGTTCCATTATCCATGACGATCGTCATGGGTAGGCCAAAACGGTAAATGATAAATTCCAAAATAAACTGTTTAACTTGCTTTGCTGTAATTTCTTCAAGCGGCTTGGCCTCTACCCATTTTGTGAAATAATCGATAGCGACTATTAAGTATTTTCTCTTGCCGGTTGTCATCGGAAATGGTCCCACAATATCAATTGCCCATTTCTGGAATGACCAGGCGGAAGTTATTGGTATCATGTCATTCTTGGGGTGCAGGGTGTTGGGCGCGTGGCGCTGGCATGAATCACATGGGCGGATGATTTTCAGTGCGTCCAGGTGCATACCTGGCCAATAGTATCCTGCATTCATGATTTTCGCAACCACCATGCGCGGCCCTGCGTGGATACCACAAATTCCTTCATGGATCTCCGTGACCAAATAGTCTTCGTCGTCCGCATCAACACATCTCAAGAGCGGGCCCAGATAAGATTTTCGGTACAACACTCCATCTTGCATTTGGTACTAGAGGGCTTTGTGTTTTATTTTCTTTGCTTCTTTGCGTTTATCTGGGAGTGCGCCCGTGGTGAGATATGACGTGATTGGTGTTATCCAGCTGTCAACACCCGTTTGGATGACATGGACTTCCTTGGGTGGAACAGACGGCTCTTGCATTTCTTCTACTCGGACCTCTTTAGCTAAGTGGCCAAAACTAGAGGTTGCCATTTTGCTTAGAGCGCCCGCCGGCTTGTTTTGACTGCGGCTGAAATGCTCACAGAGGCCGAGCGGCCGCTCGAACTCTCTGACCTGAATTTTAACTTTTTTGTTTTGCGCATTTTGGGCCCGGGTCGTATTCCTTTGATTATAACTGACGTATTTTAGCATTTTGATGCAGATGGTGCACCGCTTTCTACAATTCAATCCAGTGGACCCGCGAGAACGCGGGTGCATCAAAACATTCAATGAATTGTGGGAGCGAAGGCGTTCTATCGCCACTCCACGAAGGATATGTTTTGACACCTTGGCTGAGCTGAACCAAGAGGCGAGATTCCGGAGATGATGGACGAACACATGGAAAACTTGCTGATGATCGAGGAACCAGTTTTTGAGGAGCTTACCCTCGAGTTCTTCTCCACCTTGCGCTACCACCGGCCGCGTAAGCATGACCAACCGGATTTTCAAAAGAATGGTTTGCGCTGGGGATTACAGTTCCGTTTATGTGGGGAATGGCGCAACATTTCAGTCGCAGAGCTAGGTCTCCACCTGGGGATCTATACTGAGGAGGAGATCTTGGATGATAGCTTCAATGAAGCTATGTACAAGTTCCTGAACGACCAAGTAGCTAGAAACGCTTTTTGGGCTGAATAAACGGAGGAACAAAACTATAACCCCAAAGTGCCAAGGCGACCCAACTCATTGACCCATTGCTACGGGTATTTCAGAAGGTCCTATGCGGGACCGCTGCTGCTAAAAAAGAAGATTCCACCGGCTGCCCCACACCTGATCTATTATTTCTTTACGCTCTCGTAACTAATGTACCAGTTAACCTTGCTGCACTTATTGCATCTTTTCTCAGTACAGCATCAGGTACAAAACCTGGGAGCATGATATATGGTGGGGAGTATGTGACTGCACTGGAAAAGGGAATGGGGGTCTTTAAGAATGCACGAAGAGGACTGGCCAGGATTCCCGGTGAATCTAAGGTGGACATGGACGTCCTCCGACACATGAGGATAGTCCATGAGTACGACAGCGGGGCAATCAGGCTAAAGGGTAAAGACCGATCGATCTGGAACCCATTGCCAGCACACCTGCCACCACCTGACCAGCAGCAGCACCAGCCCGACCAGCAGCAGCCCCAGCAGTAGCAGTACCAGTACCAGCACCCTCAAGCCTTCTATGATGACTTTGCCGCGTTCAGAACAGAAATGCGCGATACTTTATATCAGCATGGCGAGTCCCTTCAGCATCAGGGCGCGACCCTCGACTACCTCATGACTGAGTTTCGCGCTTGTTTCCCGAACCACTTTGGGAATCCCCCACAAAGGGGACATCCAAGGGACAAGCGGAGACGAGGTGGTGATGTGGCGGGGTCGTCTAGGACTCACCATGATGATGAGGACTGAGGAGTGGCTGGTAGGCTGGTAGTATTTTGTTTATCTTATTTTTGTTGATACTATTATTTGGGTGCGTGCACCCAAGACATCTTTTCTTGATTCTATATTCGTACTATTTACTTTTTCGCATTTTAAATTTCAGTAGTATTTGCTTGGTTTGAATAATTGTGATGATGAATGGGTGTATTTGATATGTTATGCTTTTGTCAACAATGGTGATAGTGCAGGAAACGGCGAGCACTGGTATGGATGCTCAATGCAGTCACCATGCTTTTCGGGTTATCACAATAGGGGAGTTTTATTCTCCTTTTTTCGCACAAATAGTTAGCTATTTCATAAATGCTATCTACTTCTCACATTGTGGACAATGTGAAGTTTAAGTGTGGGGAGGGATTATATCTTGTTCTCTTGTCCTCTCGTATGTATATATATATATATATATATATATGTTAAAAAACACAAAAACATAAACCTTTATAGCTACATATATGTATATATTTATAATAAACATCAAGCCTAACTAATTTTTGATAAAAATAACTTGAGGCGCGACAAACAGACGAGATACGAGCGTTTTTAATTCGTACACTTGCACCCATTTCCTTCCGGTTACGTGAGCGTTTGAGCCTTAGAATAGATTACATTTCTTTGACATGCTTGCGAGTGAGCCGGATGTTTTGTGTAATTTAGAACTTGTCATTAGTATACTTGTTTAGATCAGATACGTGTGACACTGTACGAATATGATTGAGTCATTTAGGATACCATTTTGATTTAGCCTTTTTCTTTTCGTTCTATCTATTTCCCGCACCCAAATATTATCCACTAGTTAGCCATGTTGAACCTAATCCCGTGTTTTTCTTATTTACCACACCATTTCACCACTAAACCAAATAGCCTTTTTCTTTTAAACCTTTTTATGTTAAAACTCGGTATTAGGTTATTGTTTAACTAGTTTATGTGTTGTAAATAGTTCGTTTTCGGGTATATCTATTTAGAATATATCAGTTTCAGTTCGTTATATATATCATATATATATATATATATATATATATATATATATATATATATATATATATTATAAAAAATCCAGAAAAATAGAACACCCAAAAATAGGGTGAATTAGCAGTGTTCGAGCAATTTTTAGAGCTTTAAAGTTAAAAGTTATATGTTTAGCTCGTTTCAAAAGAAAAATCGCCTATATTAGCATTTGTGTTGTACAGTTGTAGTAGTTGCTATTAGTTAGACATAACCGCCGGGTTTTAGCCGATTTGTCACTTTAAATATCCATTCCGCACCCTTACCTTTGCCTAACATTACAACCCTTATAAGACCTCTTGATTTGTGCTTTTTCACACGTTAGTTGGTGAAGACTAGATCTTTTGACAAGCTTATGATATTGCACGATTCATTGTCTTGGCAATGGAGCGATTTACACATACACATTACACGTATGTATCATAAATAAAACAGAGTGTGTGTGAACATTGTGAGTCGTGTACGGGTTTGCGTGCTTGTAGATCGGAAGTGAGTCGTTGCAATTAAGTTATCTTATCACCTGTTTATATATCTTTGTTGGCTTGACATTATCGTCTGTACAGGCTATATTTTGTCTTTGTTGCCACTTGGCGAGTTTTTCGTTTATTTTATGATTAAGTGTTTGCTTGAGGACAAGCAAAGTTCAAGTGTGGGAAGGTTTGATATACGTTAAATTACACATATAAAAGTCCCCATTTAACTCCCATTTTCATACGTTTTTACCTTGTATACAGGAATTGGTACTTATTTGGTTATCTTTACGATTTCAGGCCTTAAACGATGTCCCGGAAAAACAACAGAAGAAAAAACGAAGATTTCGGCGCGCAAACAGGACCTCAGGCCCTGTGAGTGGCCGCTCACTCCATGTGAGCGGCTGCGCGCTTTCCCAGATATTTCTGGGGACCTTCTAGAAGGCCTACGTCACTTTGCTGCAACTCGTCCACTTGTTTAAAAAGTGAGCGGCCGCTCACAGAGGCCGAGCGGCCACTCGGAGGCCTTGTTCTTCTAAAAAACAGCCATTAAACTCATTGATCAGTGGTTGGATCCTTGGGGAAAGTTTTCTGGCGATTTTTGGGGCTTTTGAAGTGCTGCACAGGAGTGGAACAAGCTCGGGAATCCATCCGATCCATCCTTCAATCATCCAATCCATCTCTTAGTATTTTATATGGTTTGATCCTTTAAACATTTATGTTTCAAATCTGATTTTGGATTGCTATTTTGACGTTGTTATAGTTATTCGTACGCCTACGGGCAAGAACAATAGTATGTAGTACGTTAAACAATCATTTGTGTAGTTAATCATGTCTTGTATAAATTTGGCGTTTTCACGTTTAGATCTTGATGATCATAGCGCAACCTTGTTTCATTGTTGTTGGATTTGTAGTTGTATTTGAATGACTTTGGCGAATGTCGAATGTGTTAGGCGGATAAATGTTGAAAAACCATCCGTTTAATCGTTCGGTAGTAGACTAGTAAACTTGTTAAATAGTTTATGCCATGAAACTGTAACCGGGTATTGGTTTGGTTAAAGTCAGTCGAATAACGGTTAAAAATGCTTATTGGCACGTAAAAGGGTTTTAAAAGCTTAATGGTGCCGTTACTGGTCTTTGACACGGTTAATGATCTTTGGTAGGTATTTTGGTAAGAATAGCGATCTTAGTAGATCTGGGTTCAAAGTTGGTAAAATGGAATAGGTTGTGAAATGCTCTACTTTATGCTAGTTTAGGTGGCTATGTTGTGTATTCGGTATTGCTTTCCTGAATTAGTGAGGTTAGAAAACTCTTAACAGATGACTAACTTATCTTTAGAAGATCTGCATGAGATCATATCAGTTGCTCGCTAATAAACGACTTGAAGTTGTTAACGTGTGTACTCGTGTTAGCTTTCTGTATAGTTGTCATGTTAGGATGCCCGAAAGGGACACTAACTGTCGGAAAATGGGAATGTTGATCACACGCCTTTGTTTTATATGATTTGTAGATGACATACTAGGGTTGATAAATTATAGTCTATATAGTTATATTTTGTATTTGGAGTCTTACATATGTTATTTATGCGTTTTAGAATTAATTTAGTTAAAAACAAACTCAAACTATCTTTTTCTACTGGTAAATGGGGGACAGAGTTTTAGTACCATTGCTCCGCGCGTATCCATCGATCGATATCTGGTTCTTATCTATGCATTACTACATATATGATAGGGTACACTTGCCCTATTGTGTGTGTTTTAATATTAAGGTCGAAACCATTTTTATAAATATTAAAGCAAAACGTGTGTTAATTCATTGTAAAATTATGTGTACATACCCACACGCAATCCATGTTCACCATCCAACCAAATATGTTCACTTTCTTACGTAACCAGCTTTCCCACTCGAAAATGCTGTCGGCAGCTTCGTTTGAGGGCTGTGAATATAGGTTCCGAACAGACTTGATTGAGAAAGTTCCGCTCATGTCAGTGTTCCACTTCCAAGAGTTGAGATTATCTGTGACACCCGGCAAATTCAGGTTAGTAACGTTGACTAAACTAGTAAGTCTACCTTAGCGAGTCATGCATATTACGTCCTTAACGGGGTCAGTCGAGTCGGTATGATGATTCTGGGAATCATCGGGAGTCGTTATGATGATCCGTCGGGGGTAAGTCGGTCGGAACGGCGATCGGCCGTCCGGGTCTAATGCACACGAGTCTCGAGTCCCGGGAATTGGTGAACGGATGTAAACGTGTTAGTTATCATGCATTATATGTTTGAAATCATTATGTGACTTATCGGTATGTGAATACGTGTTTAAATATGTTAAAATAGTGTTTAACGCGCCAAAAACTCGTTCCAGCACCACAGGGGCGATTAGGAACCCCTAATCGCCTATATGTGGGGCGAGTAGCATCAACAACAGGCGATTGGGACCTAATCTCCTGATGCTTCATGCGATTAGGCTCCCAATCGCGTGACATGTGTTCCTAATCGCATGAACAGCAGGGTCCGGGTCAAAACACCTATAAATAGAACCCTTAACTCCCCAAACACCTCTAGAACAACCCTAGCTGCTCCAAACCACCCACACACCTTGAAACACCTCTGGAACTCATTTTGCTACAAAAATCACCATCCCCAAGCTTACACACCTTTCTTTAGCAAAACCCAAGGTGTGTTCTTCATCCCTAACCTTTGTAAAGTTGTTATTTCGAGTTCCCCAAAGTTCCAGACCTTGTTTTACCAAAATGTGTCTTTAAAAACCTTTCAAAAGAGTCCTAAACCAAGTCTACACCTTAATGCTTGTTATATGTGAAGTTACATGCATATGTTGGTCTTCTTGGTGATTTTAATATGAATGTTTTCAAGATATGATTGTACTTCTGCTATGTAGAGATTAGTAGAAAGGTTGTCTTAGAATTTTAGCCATTATTGTGGTGTTTTGAAGAAAATGCATATTTTGACCCATTTGTATGTTCTTGAGGATTTAGGATGATTATGGTATGATTGTTGATGCAATGTTGTTAAGATTCATACTAGGAAGATGTTAGATCAGAGGGTTGATGATTTACATGTTTGTAGAGTTTGAAATCTGGTTGTTTCCATTTAAGGAAAGATAAGGTTGGTTGGTGAAACCTAGTACTTTGCCATTTTAGGAAATAATTGCATAGAACATTCTAGATCAGTGATATGTCGGGGTTTTTTGCTTGAAATGGGTTGGTAAATGATTTAGGTTTGATATTGGGTGTCGTTGCATGTTTCGGATCTGATTTGAAGGGTTTAAACGCGCAAAAACCCGTTGTACAGCAGCTGCAGGCGATTAGGCATCCTAATCGCCTGAGCTGGAGGCGATTATGCAGCATATGGGGCGATTAGGACCCTACTCGCCTCATGCTTCATGCGATTAGGCCCTAATCGCCTGTAGGCTGATGCCTACTCGCGTGTGACCTTCCTAATCGCATGTACTGCTGTCGTGAACGCGTTTTGACATCCCGGAACACGATTTGACACCTAGGAACATGTTAGGAACCCCGGGATACACCCAATGACTTAGTAAGACGTGTTCGGACCTGTTTATGCGTTAATTGGACATTATGCTAGACTAGGTGAACTCTTGCGCGTATTAAGTGTTTAATTGCATATGTTGCATGATGTCTTGCATTTATCTAACACGTGGAATGTCGGGTCACCAATGGGATGTCGGGTCTTGTCTGGCACGGTCGGTTTAACAGTTAAAGGTGTTTTCAAACGTTTATGGTCACGGTCTGGACATTCGGGGACTAGTTAGCCTGCGGGTTATTAGTCCAATACTTATACACATCTTATGATAGGTCGCCGCTATTTGGGGCTATCATAACATAATTACTTAACTGTTTTCAAGTAACGCAATCCAAGGTGAGTTTCACAGCCCCACTTTTACCGTTTTACTTACGGGGGAGAAACATGCTACTTACTTACTTATTAAAGGTCATGTTATACTATGGTTACTTTACATATACTATGCGGCTTTTACGGAAAGTCCCAGGGGGAAACCATGAATGTGCGGGGATGCACAACGGGGGAAATGTGGATAGATCTATTGGGCCTCACAAACCCCACTCGACGGCTGGGCCGGGCGGGTGCATATTGTCTCTTATTACTGGCTCGCCGAGGCATCGGTTATAGCCAAAACTGCTGGGCAAGCTTCAACAACTTATAAACGTATAGTAATGGGTTCCCAACCGCAGTAGTAACAAACACTTAACGTCTAGCTAACGTTCTTATAACCTAGTAGTAACGGATATGATCTTTACAACTTACAGAAAACGCTTTATAAAAGAAAACCTGTGAACTCACCAGCATTATATGTTGACATTTTTGGCATGTTTTCTCAGGTCGCTAAGGTAGCAGTCAATCGGCTAGGCGCACGGAGTCATACACAGCGTCTATTATTTTGAAGCATATTAAACAATGTCTTGTAAACAATGATATGTCTTTTGGTTGTAAACAAGAATGCTTCCGCTGCTGGTTTACAGCTCAAAGCATGATATTTTGGTTTTAAATATAAATATGAATGCATGTTTGTTGTATGTTTATTGTGATCGTTGACTGAGATCCTGGTGTGTCACGCGCCTCGCGGTAAAACCCCGCACGTGGAATTTGAGGGTGTGACAGATTGGTATCAGAGCCAACGGTTATAGTGAACTAAGACTGCATGTAGAGTCTAGTTTATAACTGAGTCGCACACACTAGACGGTCACAATTAGTCGAGTCTTAGCAAGTGGGTAACAATATGACTTGTCGGGGTGTCGGTGTCATCATCTACTACGCTACATCATCTATTTACTCCTTATCATCCTATTTCTTGACTTGTCCTTACTTTTATCCGATGGCGAACGACATACTATTGAACTTTCTTGACGGCGGTGTACATTGGGGTAGCTTCGGCGTACTCTTGAGATCTGTCCAGGGATTTGGACATCTCCCCTCTATGCCCTAATGAACACGCCCGTTCTTATGCATACTATCTTGTACTTATACTTATGATAATACCATGATTGGGCGCTAGTGTTCGGTGACTTGAACTTCAAACTTAAAGCGCGCCTGGAGGACCATGTGGAACAGTTTATCATGTCGGGTGCACACGAGATCATAAACTGTGACGCATGGGATCCCTGGCGGACTTTGGGCTTGAACGGATGGACCCGAGCTGGGCTCTGTCTAGTTTCTTGAAATTCCTAATGGGTTATACCACGGGCGAGCCTAAATCTTTTGTTTCATTTTGTGACAGAAGATGTCAGGAGCTCGTGGAGGTCGCAGAGGCGGCCGTGCTGGCGGTCGTGCTGGCGGCCGTGGTGGCCGCGGTGGCCGCGGGAATATTAATATGACCGAAGCTGAATTGGATAACTTAATGCAGCAGCACGTGAATATTGCTCTGGCTGCGTTCCAAGCCGCTCATAATGCTATGGGTGGTACGTCGATCCTCACCTATTCTACCTTGTTCTAGGGTACTTTACCTTTTCTTGATTCTCACCCACGTGTCTGTTCCAGGTGGTGCTGTCAATCCTCCTCCATCCCAGTGTTCTTACAAAAAGTTTATGGATTGTAAGCCCCACAACTTTAGCGGCACTGAAGGGGCAGTGGGACTGCTCCGATGGTTGGAGAAAATCGAATCTGTTTTCTCGATGTGCAACTGCCCGGAAGGCGACCGGGTGAAATATGCTTCTGCGACCCTGGAGGGTCAAGCCTTGACTTGGTGGAACTCCACCACCCAGACTATGGGCATTGGGGAAGCCCACGCTATGCCCTGGGCAGAATTCATTCAGTTGCTGAAAAATGAGTATTGCCCGAGGGATGAAATCCAGAAGCTTGAGCATGAAGTCTGGAATCATAAGATGGTGGGTTCTGAGATTGAAACTTATACTGCTCGGCACAATGAATTGGCGGTGTTGTGCCCCGATCTGCACGCACCCGAATACCGAAGAATTGAGCATTATGTTGCTGGGTTAGTACCGGAGATTGCCGGGTTAGTTGCTGCGGGTAACCTCACTGTTTATTCTGAGGTGGTTCGGTCGGCCCACAGGCTGACCAACATGAAGGTGGCTGAAGGGGTCTTGCCTCCTCGAGGCGCTGCTGTGAAGGCTCCTGATAGTAACAAGCGGAAGTGGGAAGCTGTGGGGAAAGGCTCGAGCTCGGCTCAGCCTCAGCAGGTGAAGAAGTCTGATACTGGGGGATCGTCGTCTGAACAGAAAATAGGGGGTTATCAGGGGAGGTTGCCAAAGTGTGAACGATGCTGGTTTCATCATACTGGTCGTTGCGACAAGAGCCATTGCCGCCGGTGCAACAAGGCCGGGCATGTGGCTCATGACTGCAGGGTTAATCTTCAGGGTAACCGGAACCCTCCTGCTACATCTACTCCGGCCCCTCCTGTTGCTGCTCCCCAGGGAAATCAGGGCAAACAGGGGTGCTACAATTGTGGTGAACTTGGTCACTACAAGCGTGAATGCCCCAAGTTGAAGCAGGGCGAACCTGGGAAGAACGGGTCGGGTAATGGAAACAATAGGGGCGGAGGCAGGAATGCTCGCGCCTTCGTGATTGGTTCGAGCGGTGCTCGGCAAGATCCTGACACTGTTACTGGTACGTTTCTTCTCGATAATCGCTATGCTACGGTTTTATTCGATTCCGGTGCCGATAAGAGTTTTATATCTCTTGGGTTTAGTCAATTGCTTGATAGGGTACCTACACCTTTAGAGGCTAAGTACTTGATAGAATTGGCTGATGGTAAGAAAGTTGAGGCGACGCACGTCCTTAGGGAGTGTCACCTTGAGTTGTCAGGTTATTCCTTCCCTATTGATCTTATGCCGGTGTCCTTGGGTAGTTTCGATGTCGTCGTGGGTATGGATTGGTTGTCCCTGTATCATGCTGAGATCGTTTGTTTTGATAAAGTCATTCGACTTCCTCTCCCTGATGGAGAAATTCTGTTGGTGCACGGTGAGAAGAGCGGGGTCCCATTGAGTATCATTTCGTGTATGAAAGCCTATAAGTATCTTCGGAAGGGGTATTCTGCCATTCTGGCACTTGTTTTGGTTTCGTCTGAAGAAGAGAAGAAGATTGAAGATATTCCTGTCGTCCGTGACTTTCCCGATGTATTTCCCGAGGACTTACCTGGTCTTCCGCCTTATCGCCAGGTCGAATTTGGTATTGAACTTGCTCCGGGTGCGGCCCCTATTGCCCGTGCCCCTTATCGTCTTGCACCTCCCGAGATGCAGGAGTTATCGAACCAGTTGCAGGAGCTGTTAGAGAAGGGTTTTATTCGACCCAGTTCGTCCCCGTGGGGAGCCCCTATTTTGTTTGTCAAGAAGAAGGACGGAAGCCTACGGATGTGTATCGACTACCGGGAGTTGAATAAGGTTACCATCAAGAATCGCTATCCTCTTCCTCGCATCGATGACTTATTTGACCAGCTTCAGGGTTCTAGTTTCTATTCGAAGATTGATTTGAGGTCGGGGTACCATCAGTTGAGGGTTCAAGAAGCCGACATTCCGAAGACCGCCTTTCGAACTCGCTATGGCCATTTCGAATTCTTGGTCATGCCTTTTGGTCTCACCAATGCACCTGCCATCTTTATGGATCTGATGAACCGTGTTTGTAAGCCTTATCTTGATAAGTTCGTGATTGTCTTCATCGATGATATTCTAGTCTATTCCAAGAACGAGGTGGACCACCAGGAACACTTACGTCTTGTTTTGGAACTCCTGAGGCGAGAACAGTTGTACGCCAAGTTTTCTAAGTGTAGCTTCTGGTTGCGTGAAGTTCAATTCCTTGGTCATGTTGTTAATGAGAAAGGAATTCACGTTGACCCAGCAAAGATTGAAGCCATTAAAGACTGGGAAGCACCAAAGACGCCATCTGAGGTGCGGCAATTCCTAGGCCTTGCAGGTTATTACCGTCGTTTTATTGAGGGATTTTCGAAGATCGCTCAACCCCTCACCTCGCTTACCCAGAAGGACAGAAAGTTCAACTGGGGTGATTCGCAGGAGTCGGCCTTCCAGTTGTTAAAGGCTAAACTCTGTTCTGCTCCTATCTTGTCCTTGCCCGAGGGTACGGACGATTTTGTGGTTTATTGTGACGCTTCTATCCGGGGTCTTGGTTGTGTACTAATGCAGCGCGAGAAGGTCATCGCCTATGCTTCTCGTCAGCTCAAAGTTCATGAGAAAAACTATCCCACCCATGATCTGGAGTTGGGTGCGGTGGTCTTTGCTTTAAAGATTTGGAGGCATTACTTGTACGGTACCAAATGCACTATTTACACCGATCACAAGAGCCTCCAGCATATCTTTGATCAGAAGGTGTTGAATATAAGACAGCGTCGTTGGGTCGAGCTTCTTAATGATTACGAGTGCGCTATTAAATACCATCCTGGCAAGGCGAATGTGGTCGCAGACGCCTTGAGCAGGAAGGAAACGGCTAAACCTCGTCGTGTTCGAGCTCTTCAGCTCACTATCCATTCCGGCTTACCTGATCGAATCCGTTCAGCGCAGCAAGAAGCTTTGAAGGAGGAAAACCTTAAGGCTGAAACCATGCATGGTGCTGATAGCCACCTTGAACTCAGATCCGATGGGTTACACTATTTCGCTGAACGCATTTGGGTTCCTTTATTTGGGGGCTTGCGGGAGCTCGTTCTTGATGAAGCTCACAAGTCCCGGTACTCTATTCACCCTGGCTCCGATAAGATGTACCAAGACCTGAAGATACTTTATTGGTGGCCGAACATGAAGGCGGACGTGGCTTCGTACGTGAGCAAGTGCTTGACCTGTGCCAAGGTCAAGATCGAGTATCAAAAGCCATCCGGCCTACTGCAACAGCCTGAAATTCCCGAGTGGAAATGGGAGCGGATTACGATGGATTTTGTGACCAAACTTCCGAAATCGCCCAGCGGTTGTGACATGATCTGGGTGATTGTCGATAGGTTGACAAAGTCTGCGCACTTCCTCGCTATCAAAGAGACCGATGGTCTCGAACGTTTGGCACAGTTATATCTCAAGGAAGTGGTCTCCCGGCACGGGGTGCCTGTCTCTATTATTTCTGATCGTGATCCTCGGTTCGCCTCTAACTTCTGGAAGTCCTTGCATAAGGCTCTGGGTACTCAGTTGGACATGAGCACAGCGTATCATCCGCAAACTGACGGTCAAAGTGAGCGGACAATCCAAACGCTAGAAGACATGCTTCGGGCATGTGTGATCGATTTTGGCAAGGGGTGGGAGAGTCATTTACCGTTGGTGGAATTCTCCTACAACAACAGTTACCATTCTAGCATCAAGGCAGCTCCGTTCGAGGCTCTTTACGGGCGGAAATGCCGGTCTCCTCTTTGTTGGGCCGAGGTGGGTGAGAGTCAACTCACCGGCCCGGAACTTGTGTACGAGACTTCCGAAAAGATCGTACAAATCCGTAACCGCATGGCAGCAGCTCGGGATCGTCAAAAGAGCTATGCCGATCGTCGTCGCAAGCCTTTGGAGTTTGAGGTTGGCGACAGGGTTTGGTTGAAGGTATCTCCGTGGAAGGGCGTTATACGTTTTGGGAAGCGGGGCAAATTGAATCCTCGGTATGTGGGACCGTTCGCAATCCTGGAACGGATTGGACCGGTAGCATACAGGCTTGATCTGCCGGCTGAGCTCAGTAATGTTCATAATGTCTTCCATGTTTCTAATCTGAAGAAGTGTTTGGCGGATGAATCTTTGGTTGTTCCTCTCGAAGAGATCAAGGTGGATGATCGTCTGCGTATCGTGGAGGAACCGGTTGAAATTCTTGACTATAAAATCTGTAGCCTTCGCCGGAGTAAAATCCGCATTGTAAAAGTCCGTTGGAACTCTGATCGTGGACCGGAGTTCACGTGGGAACGGGAAGATCAAATGAAGGCTAAGTATCCCCATTTATTTCCTAAGCGCGCGTTCGAATCAAGACATGTCTCTGCTGAAGCTGAATGAATCTCGGGTCGAGATTCCTTTCAACAGGGGGATGATGTGGCAACCGGAAAAATTTTTCTTCTCTTTCGTCTCTTCCTTTTTGCCTTGGGCAATTTTCGGGACGAAAATTCTTTCAACAGGGGGATGATGTGACACCCGGCAAATTCAGGTTAGTAACGTTGACTAAACTAGTAAGTCTACCTTAGCGAGTCATGCATATTACGTCCTTAACGGGGTCAGTCGAGTCGGTATGATGATTCTGGGAATCATCGGGAGTCGTTATGATGACCCGCGGGGTCATCGGAAGTCGGTCCATAACTATGGGTACAAGGATCGGCGATTCGTGGAATCGCCGGGTCTAATGCACACACGAGTCTCGAGTCCCAGGAATTGGTGAACGGATGTAAACGTGTTAGTTATCATGCATTATATGTTTGAAATCATTATGTGACTTATCGGTATGTGAATACGTGTTTAAATATGTTAAAATAGTGTTTAACGCGCCAAAAACTCGTTCCAGCACCACAGGGCCGATTAGGAACCCCTAATCGCCTATATGTGGGGCGAGTAGCATCAACAACAGGCGATTGGGACCTAATCGCCTGATGCTTCATGCGATTAGGCTCCCAATCGCGTGACATGTGTTCCTAATCGCATGAACAGTAGGGTCCGGGTCAAAACACCTATAAATAGAACCCTTAACTCCCCAAACACCTCTAGAACAACCCTAGCTGCTCCCAAACCACCCACACACCTTGAAACACCTCTGGAACTCATTTTGCTACAAAAATCACCATCCCCAAGCTTACACACCTTTCTTTAGCAAAACCCAAGGTGTGTTCTTCATCCCTAACCTTTGTAAAGTTGTTATTTCGAGTTCCCCAAAGTTCCAGACCTTGTTTTACCAAAATGTGTCTTTAAAAACCTTTCAAAAGAGTCCTAAACCAAGTCTACACCTTAATGCTTGTTATATGTGAAGTTACATGCATATGTTGGTCTTCTTGGTGATTTTAATATGAATGTTTTCAAGATATGATTGTACTTCTGCTATGTAGAGATTAGTAGAAAGGTTGTCTTAGAATTTTAGCCATTATTGTGGTGTTTTGAAGAAAATGCATATTTTGACCCATTTGTATGTTCTTGAGGATTTAGGATGATTATGGTATGATTGTTGATGCAATGTTGTTAAGATTCATACTAGGAAGATGTTAGATCAGAGGGTTGATGATTTACATGTTTGTAGAGTTTGAAATCTGGTTGTTTCCATTTAAGGAAAGATAAGGTTGGTTGGTGAAACCTAGTACTTTGCCATTTTAGGAAATAATTGCATAGAACATGCTAGATCAGTGATATGTCGGGGGTTTTTGCTTGAAATGGGTTGGTAAATGATTTAGGTTTGATATTGGGTGTCGTTGCATGTTTCGGATCTGATTTGGAGGGTTAAACGCGCGAAAACCCGTTGTACAGCAGCTGCAGGCGATTAGGCATCCTAATCGCCTGAGCTGGAGGCGATTATGCAGCATATGGGGCGATTAGGACCCTACTCGCCTCATGCTTCATGCGATTAGGCCCTAATCGCCTGTAGGCTGATGCCTACTCGCGTGTGACCTTCCTAATCGCATGTACTGCTGTCGTGAACGCGTTTTGACATCCCGGAACACGATTTGACACCTAGGAACATGTTAGGAACCCCGGGATACACCCAATGACTTAGTAAGACGTGTTCGGACCTGTTTATGCGTTAATTGGACATTATGCTAGACTAGGTGAACTCTTGCGCGTATTAAGTGTTTAATTGCATATGTTGCATGATGTCTTGCATTTATCTAACACGTGGAATGTCGGGTCACCAATGGGATGTCGGGTCTTGTCTGGCACGGTCGGTTTAACAGTTAAACGTGTTTTCAAACGTTTATGGTCACGGTCTGGACATTCGGGGACTAGTTAGCCTGCGGGTTATTAGTCCAATACTTATACACATCTTATGATAGGTCGCCGCTATTTGGGGCTATCATAACATAATTACTTAACTGTTTTCAAGTAACGCAATCCAAGGTGAGTTTCACAGCCCCACTTTTACCGTTTTACTTACGGGGGAGATACATGCTACTTACTTACTTATTAAAGGTCATGTTATACTATGGTTACTTTACATATACTATGCGGCTTTTACGGAAAGTCCCAGGGGGAAACCATGAATGTGCGGGGATGCACAACGGGGGAAATGTGGATAGATCTATTGGGCCTCACAAACCCCACTCGACGGCTGGGCCGGGCGGGTGCATATTGTCTCTTATTACTGGCTCGCCGAGGCATCGGTTATAGCCAAAACTGCTGGGCAAGCTTCAACAACTTATAAACGTATAGTAATGGGTTCCCAACCGCAGTAGTAACAAACACTTAACGTCTAGCTAACGTTCTTATAACCTAGTAGTAACGGATATGATCTTTACAACTTACAGAAAACGCTTTATAAAAGAAAACCTGTGAACTCACCAGCATTATATGTTGACATTTTTGGCATGTTTTCTCAGGTCGCTAAGGTAGCAGTCAATCGGCTAGGCGCACGGAGTCATACACAGCGTCTATTATTTTGAAGCATATTAAACAATGTCTTGTAAACAATGATATGTCTTTTGGTTGTAAACAAGAATGCTTCCGCTGCTGGTTTACAGCTCAAAGCATGATATTTTGGTTTTAAATATAAATATGAATGCATGTTTGTTGTATGTTTATTGTGATTGTTGACTGAGATCCTGGTGTGTCACGCGCCTCGCGGTAAAACCCGCACGTGGAATTTGAGGGTGTGACATTATCATTTAAAAACGTTTAGGACAGTAGCGATGTTAAGGCTTGAAGTTCCTGCATTTCCTGTAAGGAGGACGGGGCCTTGTACAAGTTCCAAGAAAATCCAACAACTGCACCTGTCGTGTGGAAACGATTCTGAATGTTGCAGCCTCTGTGACGTTCAAGCAAGAACAAAGAAGGGAATGTGTCCTGTTAGTAGTGGTGCAATCGAAACGCACCGGTCGGTCCATAATTGGATACTGCTTCCATTAAGTTAAGTTACATACATGTTTTTAACATATACGTGAGTGGGTCAAAGAAAATGAAAGACATCATTTATGCGATCGTATTGTTGATGTTATGGAAGATTTGGTTGTGTCACAATGATAAGATTTTCAACAGGAAATTTGTGCTGATGAACACAGTTGTTGGAAAGCATCAACATTTAATCCTTTTGGTGGATGGTGAATAGAGCTAAAGTTGCACGCATACAATTGGAGAAGTGGTACTTGTTTGAGGAGTTGGACATAACTTAAGGGGCAGTCTTTTTTTCTTGTGGTCTTGTTACTTGTGGCTTCTTGTTATGTGTGTTTTTTGAGTGAAACTCCCTGCTAAGGGAGGCTATTTCTTTTTGGTTATTGAATCCCCCTTTTGCTATTAAAAAAAACTTAGTCATGTTTACCTAAAATTTCAAAATTCAGGTTGAAAATTGGTCTGTTCGACCTCGCAAGTAAAATGATAAGAAGAATGAAAACTAAACATAACCAACTTTAATGACATTACACCATTCACCAATTCAAAATGTCATAAACAAACACCAAACTGTCTAAAAAAGAAATAAGTAAAATAACATAATTTGACAACGAAAAACCAAATAAATCATCCAGTTGATGATAAAAAAAAACAACTAAATGCAGCTGTGAATGGGAACTAAACACTTTTTTATTTCGTTGGAACCAAAAGCTTCTTGGTAACAACTGCATTGCTTACATCATTTTCATCTTTAGTACGCGCCTTCGTAGAAGAAACCCCAACCCTGGAGCATCCTCAACATCATAAATCTCTTCCAAGTTTTCGGCAGTAGAGGACAGCACATCATACAAAATAGGTATGAAATTAAATACATGTTCTCAAGAAATTTAAAATAATTTTTAAAAGATGATAAATTAAATAATAATGTTATAAAAGTAAAAGATAATTGGTGTATTATAGTTTATTTTCTTAGCTGATCAATTCCACATTTCTTCTCTAGATGCAAAAGTATAGCAACATCATTGGTCATCTTGTTAACGGCAAAATACTCAACATTATGGTTAATGTTATACTTTCAGACTTTAGTATGAGAGGCAAACCTTTTCCGATAGAACCATGAAATTCAGCTAGGAATTCTTCAAAATCAGTAGGTTGTATGGTAACAAGATTACATCCCTTGCATGCAAGTTAGATATAACTTAAGTTAAAAGAAAATTAAAAACAAAATAGGACACTTATAATCAAATCTTTTCTTGTCTTACAACTAGATCCTTAGCAGATGTTTTTAAATTGAATGCTTCTCTATTAAAAAGGGTAAGGGAAACACTACCAGTGGCATCTTGAACAATTATAGTATTTTGAACCTTATCACAATATAAAGTAGAGATAGTATACTCTTAACAATAACGATAAATAACAATAAAAAAATATATGCAAACTACACATGTAAATTAGATTTATATCTTCACCATGGCACTTTTCATTAGTATATTTGAACACCTTCTTATCTGCAACATCACATGATCCAAACTAAGTTGTATATACTTTAAATATAACATATGTACTAAGTATAGTATTTCATATTATTTTATACACAATTAGGAGGCAATTATTGTGTATTCAAAGTAATGTACACATATGTATTAAGTATAGTGTTTCATATTATTTTATACACAACTAGTAGGAACCCGCGAGTTGCGGCGGGGCATCACATTTTTTGTTGCATTTGGTTAATCGACTTGTTGTTTTTTGTTTGATTTGAAGCGCCGTCAAAATGTTTTGAAAAATGAAGTGACAATTTATGTCGGTTGGTTGGAATACTTAAATAATGATACGTGGTTAGTGCAAATATAAAAAGCTAATAGAAAATTTAGGGTAGATCTATCAAAATGAACTATCTGAATGTTCAGGCTCAACGTCATCATCTCGACGGGGCACTTTTAGGTCGAGATCAAGGTGGGAGGTTGATGCTGACACGTTGTTGACTTGTTATCTCATCTATTCGATTCGCCATCACTAATGGATGGAAAGTGAAGTGACAATGAATGTCACTTGGTTGGAGTACCTAAGTAATGATATGTGGTCAGTGCAGATACAAAAAGAAGTACAATATACAAAAGTTTTGTGGTAGGTAGATCAAAATGAACCTTCTGAATGTTCTAGCGCATCGTCATTATCTGGACGGGTTATGTTTAAGTCGAGATATAAGGGGAGGTTGGTGCCGGTGTTCTCTCATTGAGGGTACGATTGGTATTCCCTTATTGCAGGTGTTTCCTAGGGGTTCTATGTAATGCACTACATAGTCGCCTTCTGGAATTGTATGATTCATTGTATCTTTTATTGGATGTTCCCCGTAATGAATCTGATGTAGCTAGATTAGGACAACATTGTTTGTGGCAGGATGTTTAAGGCGCCTCGTTATGCTCTGGAGGGTTCATGTTTAGGTTGAGATAAAGGTGGGGTTCATAGTCGTATTTTATGGCGTTCGTATGTGTTAGATGCAGTTGTAAAATTTTTTACACTATACGTAATAAAGGTGTGTGACCAAGAGTGTAAGAGTGTGTTACTACATTTGAAGTGAGTGTCATATTTGTTGTAGTTGAAAATTCACAAGGGTATTTGTGACACCGGCAAACTCAGGTTAGTAACATTGACTAAACTAGTAAGTCTACCTTAGCGAGTCATGCATATTACGTACTTAACTGGGTCAGTCGAGTCGTTACGATGATTCTGGGAATCATCGGGAGTCGTTACAATGATCCGCGGGATCATCGGGAGTCGGTCCATAACCATGTGTACATGGCTTGGTGATTCATGGAATCACCGGGTTTAACGCACACACGCAAGTCTCGAGTCCCGGGAATTGGTGAATGGACGTAAATGTGTTAGTTATCGTGCATTATATGTTTATAATCATTATGTGATTTGTCGGTATGTGAATACGTGCTTATATATGTTAAAATAGTGTTTAACGCACCAAAACCCCAACTTACCATGCTGTAGGCGATTAGGCACATGTGATTAGCCTAATCGCCAGACAAACAGGCGATTGGGGAAGGATTAGGGGCGATTGGAGCCCTAATCGCCAGTAGTACAGGCGATTAGGCTCCTAATCGCCTGATCTGTTCTTGTAATCGCCTGTTATGTGTTGGACGAGTAAAAACACCTATAAATACAACCCTTAACTCCCTAAACACCATTTGTGCAACTCTAACAGATCCTAAACCTCCCACACACCTCAAAACACCTCTGGAACTTGTTTTTCTTCAAAACTCACCATTTCCAAGCTTACACACCTTTCTTTGATAAAATCCAAGGTGTGTTCTTCATCCCAAACCTTTGTAATGTTATTGTTTTGGTTCCCAAAAGTCCAGACCTTTTTTTGCTAAGTGTGTGTCTTTAAAAACCTTTGAAATGAGTTTCTGAAAAAAAGTCTACACCATAATACTTGCTATATGTGAAGTATTTATGCATATGATGATTTTTGGTGGTTAGAACATGAATGTTTCCATGAAATTGATGTACTTCTGATGTGTAGGAGTTGTTAGGATGATTATCTAAGAATTTGAGCTATTGTTATAGTGTTTTGATGAAAGTATGCATTTTGACCCATTTGGATGATTCTTGAACAATTAGGATGTTATGATATGATTCAATGATTGTTTGTTGTTAGGATTCACATTTATAACAAAGGGATGATGATTTGCAAGTTGTAGAATGTGTAATCTGGTTATTTCCATTTAAGAAAAGATTTTCATAGTTAACGAAACCTAGTACTTTGCCATTTTTGGAAATAATCGCACCGAGGCCGTTAGAGCAGAGATAAATTGGGGGGTTTTTGCTTGAAATGGGTTGGTTAATAGTTTAGGTTTGATATTGGGTGATTTTACATGTTTCGGATCTGATTTGGAGGGTTAAACGCGCGAAAACACGCCACGCAACTGCAGCAGGCGATTGGGCAGCCTAATCGCCTAATGTAGGGGCGATTAGGAACCCAATCGCATGAAACATCAGGCGATTAGGCTGCCAATCGCCTGTTTACTCTCTCCAATCACTAGTTGATTTTTCCTAATTGCATGTTTGTTTCCTAATCGCGTGTACTGCTGTTGTAAGCGTATTTTGACATCCCGAAACATGATTTGACACCTAGGAACATGATAGGAACCCCGAGACATGTCCAATGACTTAGTAACATGTATTCGGACTCGTTTATGCGTTAATTGAGCATTATGCTAGACTAGGTGAACTCTTGCGCGTATTAAGTGTTTAATTGCATATGTTGCATGATGTCTTGTATTTGGCTAACACGTGGGATGTCGAGTCACCAATGGGATGTCGGGTCTTGTCTGGCACGGTCGGTTTAACAGTCAAAGGTGTTTTCAAACGTTTATGGTTATGGTCTGGACATTCGGGGAGTAGTTAACCTGCGGGTTATTAGTCGGGGTACTTATGTACATCTTATGATAGGTCGCCGCTATTTGGGGCTGTCATAGCATACTTAATTAACTGTTTTCAAGTAACGTAATCTAAGGTGAGTGTCACAGCCCCACTTTTACTGTTTTGCTTTCGGGGGAGAAACATGCTACATACTTACTTACTAAAGGTCATGTTATACTATGGTTACTTTATATTACTATATGGCTTTTATGGAAAGTCCCAGGGGGAAACCATGAATGTGCGGGTTGCACAGCGAGGGAAATGTGGATAGATCTATTGGGCCTCACAAACCCCACTCGACGGCGAGGCCGGGCGGGTGCATATTGTCTCTAGTTCCGGGTTCACCGAGGCATCGGTAATAACCCAGTCATCTGGGCACGCATCATCTATTGGTACATGTTAAGCAATGGGTTCCCAACCGTAGTAATAAAAACACTTAACGTCTAGCTAACATTCTTATAACCTAGTAGTAACGGGAATGATTTTTTCAAACTTATGACAACTCTTTTATAAAAGAAAACCTGTGAACTCACCAGCATTATATGTTGACATTTTTGGCATGTTTTCTCAGGTCGCTAAGGTAGCAGTTAACGGATTAGGCGCACGGAGTCTTGCACAGCGTCTAGAGTTTGATGCATATTAAACAATGTTTTGTAAACTATAATATGCCTTTTGGTTGTAAACAAGAAATGCTTCCGCTGCTGGTTTACGGCTCAAAGCACGATGTATGCATGTTTAGTGTTCGTTTATTGTGATCGTTGACTGGGATCCTGGTATGTCACGCGCCTCGCGGTAAAACCCCGCATGTGAAATTTGAGGGTGTGACAGTATTAACGTTGCAAAACACACAGATCGGTAATATGTGTATGATAGGGTTGGGTTTTCAAACTGCTTGACATACATTACAATGCAAACGGCACGGTACTCAAATACACATTAAAATGTCGGAAGAATTCGCAAAATACTAAAAACTGACAAAACCTGTTTTGACCCATTACACAACTCTTCCTAGCTAACAACATATCTTGCTATCTATATTCATTACAACCAATTCCAACACACTTATGTTCCAAAGGTACCATCTAAATACATAGAACATTATAATTACTGATATTTAATCATTTTTAATTATACCCCATACGAACCTATTGAAATTTTCCTATGGGCCAAACTGGTCAAGCAAGTCACAATGAACAGCCATAGTAACTCTCTTCTTAATTGTGGTATTCTATGTTAAAAAATAAAATTTCCATTTTTTTTTACCTGATCTTCATATTTTTTTTTTCTCTAGGAGGGTTACGAAGGGTAATAGCCGGATAGGCAATACAAAATCAATCTCACTCCATGGGGTTGAACTAATTAAAATATTAAAACTATCAAGCGTTCTGACTGTTTGCTTTTTTATATAAGATATACTTTTAGTTTTTAAAGATTTTAAAATTCTAAAGTGCCATGTTTTAATCATATAGACTAAAACAAGAAGAAGATTGCGTATAATTATCTATATATTAAAGAGCATCACCGGCTTATTGTGAGAATAGTAAATAGTGAATCACAAGGTTTCTGTTGTGACATTTCCAACATATTGACACCATAGATCAATTAGCTTATGATCATAATAAATTTAGGTAATAATAATTTCAGCAAGTGTTATTAGTATTCTATTTTATTAACGGGTAATAAATAAGTGATTATTAGTTTTTGCATTCAAACTTTAGATAAGTATTCTAGCACTATTTATTCTAAAATAGATAAATGTTGATTGTATAAACATTTACATGTAATTTTGTTGATTGGGATAAAGAAAATTATTTTATTTTATTTTTTTTTGCTTTTTTTATATAGTTCTATTTTATTTAAGTAAATAATGTTTTAAAATATTATATGATTATATTATTTGATCTCACATAATTAATTAGCCCAAGTTTATTAAATATTAGTTTGATCAACCCTCATAAATGTATAGTTGATTAATGACTTATCTTAAATTTGTCATATTTTGAATTTGTAAGTTAATTAATGTTGTATTAAAATTGTCTTGCTAAGTGAATAAAATTACAATTTTACCCATTTTAATGAATATAAAATGACTACTTTGCTCATCTAGAACCCACTATATAGTAGTATAGATATAGATATAGATATAGATTACAAGACAATCAGCATGTATTCAACTTAATAAACACATGTGTATTAAGTATAGTATGTAAATAAAGTTTTATACACAATTACGAGACAATCAGTATCAGTGGCGAAGCTTGACCCGAAAGTTCGGGGGGTCGGAAGTCACTAGTTTGGGGGGGTCGAAACCCTATATTTTCAAAATTTTCTATACGAATACTATATAATCGGAACTTCTGCGCGAAAATCCGGGGGGGTCGGCCGCCCCTCCCCGCCCCAACTATCATGCGCCAATGATCGGTATGTTTTTGAATTAATATACACATGCGCACTGATTTTCTCCCTAAGAATTGATGTTACGAATTGGGATGATCATTGAAGAAAAAAAATAACTGCTTTTGCTAAAATAATGAGATTATAATGAAAATAAAAGGAAACTATTTAAATCTTGGTTTTAAGACCAAATACATAATTACCAAATTGCCGCCTTGTATAATAAGCATCACAATTAAAATCAAATTCTTTTTATTTACGATCTTACCATTAAGAATCAATGGCTTAGTTCCTATAGTTCTTAAAATGTCATGGTTCTTATTTGAATCACAAGAGCTTGACGTTTGTTAGTTGAATCTATAAACAGGTCAAATATCTTAATTTATGAATACACAGTTCATGGTTTCTTTAACAAGTTTATTGTATTGGAAGGTCTTTATTTAATATATATATATATATAGGGAAAAGGGATTCTAGAAACCCTCCAAAATGAAGAAACTTCCGCAAACCCATCTTGTGGCCCATATTTGACCAGATCACCAACATGTTGATTAAGTAAAAAGGGTAAGATTGTCATTTTACTCAACCTATCAATTCTGTATATAATTTTCTATCATGTCAGGATTTTGTCTTTTGTTTTTCTAATTTCAAACTTATAAGATACTATCTTCCCCTCTCTCTCTCTTAATCACAATTTCTCCACCTTCAACATAACCACTACCACCATAAGAACCACCGACTGCCTCCTCCACCACCACCGGTCACCCGACCCATCTGCTGTCGTCATCCAGATCCACTCGCTTTCTCCACCAGGACCATCACCCCCCCCCTCTCTCGCTCATTTATCTCATAAACTCAGATCTAGTGGGTTCTTCTTTTATTCATGTTGAAGATGAAGACCAAACAGTAAAGTATGCCGGAGACGGGTTCTTTATTACGGTGGGGTTGTTGGCGGCTGCTGGGGGTTTTTAGATTTGGTGATGATCTGAGCTTAGCACAGATTGGGGGTTTTTTAGATTTAGATTCATGTCGAATGAAGAAGGAGACGCTGAACCTTCAATTTAGTCTCCAACGATACACAGGTGATGATCTGAGCTCAGCACAAATTGAGGAGCTTAATCAACATGAGCAACAGTTGGAGTGTTCTGTTCAGAAGGCCCGAGCAAAAAAGGTATTGTAGTCAACCTATTACCTTATTTCTTGCAAGAATTAAATATGTTTTTATTATCACAAGCTAC
Organism: Ambrosia x helenae; assembly: GCA_030844895.1. Classification (NCBI taxonomy): domain Eukaryota; kingdom Viridiplantae; phylum Streptophyta; class Magnoliopsida; order Asterales; family Asteraceae; genus Ambrosia; species Ambrosia x helenae. Next base: position 34,380,865 of record CM061224.1, on the reverse strand, counting down.
AAGAAATTTAACCATGAAAGGTCAATTTCAATTATTCTATATATTGGTGGCTTTTGACGGTGGCTCTATTTTTAACTAGTATTTTTTTGATGGTGGCTTTTGCTTTTTCTTCCATTTTATTCATATTTTTCATTTTTAGGGTTGTTTTTTTATTCCTTCAGCTTCTTTTTTTTTCGTATGCATTTTCTTATTTTTTTTCTTTTACAGAGATTTTTGTTTTTTTTATTACGACACCGACGCGAAGTGCGGGGTAAAATACTAGTTAAAATGATCATCATCATGGGTTTAAACAAAAATGGATTGTTTAGATTATTATTTTCTTTTGTGCACAACTTTTAGTGGCTCTCTTTTCAAAGATGGATTGCTTTAGGTTTAGATTATTATTTTCTTTTATTTTGTTTAGGTTGTATTTGTTGTTTTTGGTAGATTATTATCCACCTGAAAAAGTGTGTTATTTATTGGTGTTGGATTACACGTAGGTAGCATACGTTAACACGTAGGTTTACATATTAACTAACCTTTTTTTATATATTAATTAAACAAAAGTCACTAATCATTAAATGAAATCTATGTTGCGTCTGTTTCGTATGTAACAGCGGAACTAAGTTGGTATAAATTAGTTTCTGCTTTTTTACCAGATACAAACGTTTGATTTTTGAGTTTCATGAAAAAATGTGTTATTTATTGGTGTTGGATTACACGTAGGTAGCATACACACGTAGGTTTACATATTAATTAACCTTTTGGCATATATTTATTAAACAAAAGTCACTAATCATGGGATGAAATCTATGTTGCGTCTGTTTCGTATGTAACAGCAGAACTAAGCTGGTATAAATTATTTTCTGATTTTTTTACCAGATGCAAAGGTTTGATTTTTTAACTTTCATCAGTTACACATGGGATCAAATCTATGTTGCGTCTGTTTCGTATGTAACAGCATAACTAAGTTGGTATAAATTAGCTTCTGATTTTTTTACCATATATTAGTTAAAACAAAAGTCACTGATCATGGGATCAAATCTATGTTTGCGTCTAGTGTGTTTTTTAATGGCAACCTGGATATGTATATTGATGAATTGATTTTTTTCATAGGTGAAAAGACGATGAATTTTATTGGTGTTGGATTACACGTAGGTAGCATACGTTAACACGTAGGTTTACATATTAATTAACCTTTTGGTATATATTTATTAAACAAAAGTCACTAATCATGGGATGAAATCTATGTTGCGTCTGTTTCGTATGTAACAACGGAACCAAGTTGGTATAAATTAGTTTCTGCTTTTTTACCAGATACAAACGTTTGATTTTTGAGTTTCATGAAAAAGTGTGTTATTTATTGGTGTTGGATTACACGTAGGTAGCATACACACGTAGGTTTACATATTAATTAACCTTTTGGCATATATTTATTAAACAAAAGTCACTAATCATGGGATGAAATCTATGTTGCGTTTGTTTCGTATGTAACAGCAGAACTAAGCTGGTATAAATTAGTTTCTGATTTTTTTACCAGATGCAAAGGTTTGATTTTTTAACTTTCATCAGTTACACATGGGATCAAATCTATGTTGCGTCTGTTTCGTATGTAACAGCATAACTAAGTTGGTATAAATTAGCTTCTTATTTTTTTTTACCATATATTAGTTAAAACAAAAGTCACTGATCATGGGATCAAATCTATGTTTGCGTCTAGTGTGTTTTTTAATGGCAACCTGAATACGTATATTGATGAATTGATTTTTTTCATAGGTGAAAAGACGATGAATTTTATTGGTGTTGAATTACACATAGGTAGCATACGTTAACACCTAGGTTTACATATTAATTAACCTTTTGGTATATATTAATTAAACAAAAGTCACTAATCATGGGATGAAATCTATGTTGCGTCTGTTTCGTATGTAACAGCAGAACTAAGTTGGTATAAATCATGGGATGAATTGTTTTTTTTCATAGGTGAAAAGACGTTTTTTGTTAAAGACGAAGTTGATGATGAAGATTGAAGATACACGCAGTGTTAGAGAGGAAGTTGATCATTGTTTAAAATAATTATATTTTGTATGAAATGTTTGATACGTGTATTGTTGATTTTAAATAATTAGAGTTGTATGGAAACAGTTTCTTTATGTTTTTTTAACGTTGATTTGTAATGTTTTTTTATAAATAATTAAATATGTTGTTAGCTCTTACCAGGCTACTTACCATATCAATTCTTATTATGTATATAACAATACTGGTAACTCTTGTTACATATGTAACCGTACTAGTGCTGGCACAATAAAACGAAAAAAAAAATCTGCTTTAATAAAAAAATTAACAAATCAGTTTTTTTTTTTAAATTAATATGAATCTGATTTGTAGAGAAAAGTTGGAGAGAGGATGTGAAGAGAGAAGATTAATGATTGATGGAGAGAGAAAGAGATTAATGATTGATAGAGAAAAAAAAGGAAGTTATTTTACACATATACCCTTATTTAACCATTGATCATACACATTGGAAGGTGGAGATGAGGTTTAGAAGGTTTTTTCAATTTGAGTGGGTTTTTATTCTAACCATCCCCTATATATATATATATATATATATATATATATATATATATATATAGGGGGAAGTTAATTTGAGAACACCTATATTTCGTGCGAACCGTGAGAACGACATCTAAAACCATTCAAATTCAAAATTTCTTTTTACACTTGTCTTTATTACTAAAATACAATCCCAAAAACACAATTTACGCGTAAAAATTCAAACGTATACGAAAATAAATTGTTTTTACACATGTGTAATTTTACTATTTATACATGTGTAAACTGTTTCATTTACACATGTGTAAAAGGTTAATTTGAAAGTGTTTTTACAAGAAAAGATGTATTATTTGGAAAGAAAATTCATTTATTAATGTTGTATTTTGATTATAATGAGGTTTGTGTTAAAAAAATTTGACTTTGATTGATTTTTCTACTTGTTCTCACGGTTCTCACAATATTTAGCGTTCTCAAGATAACCCTCCCCTATATATATATAGGCAAGGGTTCTTGTACAAAGTCAAATATATGTGAGAAGGGTAAGAAGGACCCTTGTTGTGACATGTGGCAAGTCTTAATTACAATCATTTGGGCATTATGGTAAAAGTACACACCAATTATAATTTTAGAAATTATAATTATCATTAATAAAACGTTTTTGTAGTTAAGAGGTGAGTTATTATAAGGATTTGATATTCATTATCATTATAACTAATTGCCTATTTATTTTGATAATTCACGTCAAAAAACATCACCAGTCAAGCAATTCGTCCCTGTGTTTTTTGTTTTCTCCTTTCGATATATCAATCTCGTTCATTATTTTTGTGTTTTTTGTTTCTGACATGGACAACACTATGGCAGATGATGTTAATGGTACGTGATTTCATTCATTCCTTTTGGTTTTACCACATTCAGACCAGTTCATATGTGTTTATATTGTGTTTTATATTCATAAACTTTTAATTTCAGAATATTGTGTCATTGATACATACGTGTAGTGTTTTATTAGTTTAGTGTTTTTTTTCATCATATATGTATGTTATGAACGCTTACATATTGTGTTTTAGGTTCATAAATTTTTTCCACAATACGTGTAGTGTTTTTAAGGTATTGTGTTTTATGTCCTAACCTTTTTTTGTCATGTTACAGTGACATGGATACATAAGTGTAGTGTTTTATAGTCATAATCGTTTTTTGTTTTTTTTTAATAAATGTTTTTTTATGAACATTTACGTGGATTTTGTTAGGTAAACATATAATAAGTTTTGCCATTTTTGTGTTTTATATTATAACCAACGTGCATTAGATATTTATATAATAAGATTTTCACAATTTTGTGTTTTTATATTATCACCAATGTAGTTTTGCTGCACAAATGTGGTTTGTATCACAAAAGTGTTATAGGTTTTAATTTAATAAGATTGTCAGTTGTGTGGTTTTTTATATTACTAACGTGTTTTTTGTTTCACAGTTGTTTGTGTTTCACAAAATGTGCTTTAGGTTATTGACTAAAATGATCTTCTTTGAACTACATCCTAACCATATCTTCAGTTTGATGCAGACTTTATACACAATTCATTGTTTTATTTTACATGTATTACATGTCCAATTAATTAGATGTTTTATCATTTATTTTTGTACAGGTACACCTAGCTATGTACATGTTGGTATTGAGCACGTATCCCCTAACTCAGGAAAGAAGAGCTATTCTCCCATTGTTGATGCCTCATTAAAACCTGAAATTGGGATGATGTTCGATTCAATTGAGTCTGCCATTAACTTTTATGAGAAGTATGCGAGTGTAGGTGGATGGACTGTAAGGAAGGGTACAGATTACAAACACGATGGTTTAATTAAGTTAAAGTTTTTGGTGTGTTCTAAGTAGGGATATAAGAAGATTAAAGGTATTGATACTCTTAATGAGGAGTCCAGTAGTAAGGGTACACGCAGGGTACCTTCAATACGGACTGGGTGTGAAGCATCAATGTGCATAAAATTGAAAGATGACAAACGTTGCGAAGTCTATTACTTCAAGGAGGAGCACAATCATTTTTTTGTTCATGAATTGGATAGACACTTACTTCCAACAGCCAGAGCCTTGACATATGTTCAAGAAGAAGCAATAACCGCTTTGGGTGCCCTCAATGTTGGCCCGGTTAGAGCTTTCAACATAATGAGGACACTTTGTGGTGGATTCGACAAAGTTGGCGCAACAAAAAATGACTTTAAAAATTTCAAAAGGGACATGAATTTGTATGTTTCCGAGTTTGACGCGGACATGCTTATTAAGCGTTTGAAACGGAAGAAAGAGTATTTGCCGATTTTTTCATTCGAATACATAACCACAGATGGCGGTGTTTTACAGGGATTGTTTTGGGCTGATGAGCAAGCCAAGCGCAATTTCTATACATTTGGTGATGTGGTTTCTTTTGATGCTACTTATAGGCACAACAAGTAAGTTTTATTTTTAAACATAGTAATTTTTTTAGTGTTTTTTTTTTCGTTATGATTTTTTTAGGTACAATATGATGCTACTTATTGGCGCTGCAATCCTTGGTAACGAAACTGCTGAAACCTATAAATGGCTACTAACTGTGTTTAAGAAAACATTTGGTCATGCACCGCCGGTCATTGTTACTGATCAAGACCCGGCAATGAGGAGGGCAATTGAAGATGTGTGGCCTGAAAGAAAGCATAGGCTTTGTATGTGGCACGTGATGGAAAAACTTACTGGCAAGGTATACAAGTTTATGTTTTTTTACATGATATTAATTGATGTAATGTGTCATGTTAAAAAAAATAAAAATTTGTAGGTTGGTGCAAAGTTGTGCAACAGCACTGATTTCAAGATAAAGGTTGTGTTTTATTGTGTGGACGGATACAATCTCGTCAGATGAATTTGAGAAAGAATGGGATGCTATTATGAATGATTTCAATCTCACAGAACATGACTGGTTGGCTTCTATCTATGCATTAAGGGAGTCATGGATACCCGCTTACTACCGACATGAAAGAATGTCTGGCCTAATGCGTACATCATCCCGATCCGAGAGTGAGAATCATTTTTTTGGCCAGTTTTGTAACCCAGGTGCACGTTGGTTGAGTTCCTCGGCCATTTTGATTCAGCAATCGAGGCCCAAAGACATGAACATAGGAAGAATGATCATGACACTCGAAACACATTCCCTGATATTTGGAGTGATTTCCCACTTGAGAGGCAAGCTGCTGAAGTATACACGCGTACCATTTTTTTCGATGCTCAGTTGGAAATAGAAGCCGCAATCCATAATTCGCAGGGTGCAAAATTTGAGGAAATCGGTGATTTTATAAAGTTTTATGTTAAGGATTGGGATCAACTTCGCACTTCATTCTACGAGGTACAAATTATGTGTTATATAAATATAATAAAATACTGTTTTATTTTCCATTTTACTAAAACTATTGACCTGCTTTTGTTTTGTTTATTACATTATGTCACAGGTTATGCTTCGAAGGGAGGATATGACCATGTACTGTAGTTGTAACAGGTTTGAACAATATGGGTTGCTTTGCAGGCATATCTTTTGTGTCCTCAGGTTGGGAGACATTAGAGAATTCCCAAAGCAGTACATATTACGACGTTGGACGAGGGAAGCTGTGCCAAATAGTGATCCGAACGCAATTCGTAGATTTGAGGGTGAATCTGACAATAGTGTGGAGGTTAGTAGGGTTGTTAAAGAAATTACATATGGAATTGAGGCGAACATTAATAAGTTGGTTACAAACTTCGAAGCTCTGTGTTCCTTTAGAGATCATGTCAATGAGTTTTCTTCGAAAGCAGATGAGGCTGTTATGAATGTACCACGCAAGAGTCGCAGGGACAGGTTTGCTGAACTTACTGGTAATTGCCAACCGTCTTCTATAACTGTTCGTGTTCCCGTTGGCACAAGGTTTAAAGGAATAGGTAAGCCTAAGCGTATGATGTCAAAGCGTGAAAAAGCTATTAGTCAAGCTGGCAAAAAAAGGAGGCAGTGTAAAAATTGTATGGGTTATGGACACAATATCCGTACGTGCACTAACTCTAAAAAGGTCGCAAATGATGAAGAAGAGAGCTCCACATCGGCGGAGTACGAGGAGATGGCAGATGAGGAACTTGATGAGCTGGAGTAGTTCGTGTGTTTTTTTTAATTCCACCTTTTCGTTTGATGCGTACGTAGATTTCTGATGTTTTTTCAGTTATCTTTGTGTGTTTTTTTTCCAATCTCGTACTTGGATTTTCGTATGTTTTTTTTCCAGTTACGTCCGTGTGTTTTTTTTTTTTCAAAACATTGCTGATTTTCGTCTATGGAATAAGATTTTTGATGTTTTTATTGGTAACTTTATGTTTATCATAGTGGTCCAAATGTTTTAGGTTGCACAAGTTTTAGCCCATACAAGTGTTAAAGTCTAAACAAATGGGATGGTTGCATAAGAATTAAAGGCTGAACAAATGGCTGAACAAGTGTTAAAGGCTGAACAAGATAGGGTGTTTCACAGCTTTGGACCAGCCTTTTTTTAAATTGTGTGTTATGAGACTGTCAGTGGTGTCATAGCTTTTGCGCCATATTGATTATGACATGAAAGTATTATCAACACATTGTTTTAAAATAACCAACTTACTAAATAGTGACCCATAGCTGAGGTTATTGTTTGTTCAAAGTGCTTATGACAGCCGGTTTTTTATGTACTCTGTAGATGTTCCTGTTTTGTTCCGTTTGTGTGGTGTTTATGGTGTGTTTTTTAATGTATATATCCTGTATGCATCAAATTACAGTTTTGCGTCCCAAGTAAGATATAAAACCTTTTGCACTATTTTACAAAATCAAACAAACCATCAATCAAAACATTAGAAACAAAACCCGTCGAATCCAACAAAAACACTAATACCGTGTATGTTCACATAAGAACACATTAAACCACATAATAACTGTTCAAAAGTGTTGTAAAATAAGTCTTCAAATGCTGCAAAAACAACCTAAATAGTGTTCAAACGATGCAAAATCTTTTCATGTGCTGTATCATTTAGTCGTTTCTTATACTTGTCAGACAACTTACGGTACCTTCCCACGCTAGATTCCACCACATGTTTTGATTGGTTTATATCACTTAGCAGGATCTTCGTAATGTACTTACGCCTTAGATCATCCAACTGAGCTCCTGTTTTGCACAAAACTCTCCCTTAGCTTCCAGCTCGTTCGACAACCCACAAACCCATTCCTTCACAGATGTCCCTTTATACGTTTCCATATGACGCATCAAGAAGACCCCACAATCGATTCCATTGTGTATAGTTCTCCATGTAAACTCCAGTCTATGCGGTGCTGTGTTTCTCAGTTTTGTAGCAGTTGTTGGCGAAATTGTTTCCATGTACGCTGCCAACGCATCCCGCTGTTAGACAACATTCATAGTACATTAGCTTTGTGTTAAGTAAGCTACATTAAAACAACATCTTAGTGTTTAAAAGATAAAACTTACCATTTTTTCAGGCCATCCTCGATACTTAGCATCATAATCGAATTCCAAACCACTGTTGTCTATTATATATATTTCAGAAGTGGCAAATTTGAATGAAATGAGGTAGTAATTATCCGAGCTATTAATGGGTATTAGAACATGTTGTATCCCCTTAATAGACTTTGCCTCTGTAGCTTGTAATACTGAATCCATGTTCTCTCTGAAATGTGTTATCCTTGTCTCTTCCGTTGCATCATAATCATCCTTCCACTGTTAATAGTTCAAAACAGTACGATTATTAGTGTTTTATATAGATTTATATTTCAATATAACAGAAGACCATATGTGTGTTATATGTAGATAAAATACATTACCAACATCATAGGAGAACAAAACAGACGTGGTACCGTCCCTTTTCGCCGGTATCTCTCTTCATAATTCAACACGTTTGACCATGCACTTATTACATCTACATGGATTGTAATACTTGGGCGCAATGATTCCATCGGCGACCTCATCACAGTATCCCCCGGTTCAGCCTTGAACACAACATCCCTTGTTCAATGTAACACCTGTAGATTCCCGGACTTGTGTTTCGCCGTGTAGAGTTTGTACACTTGTATTTTATTATGATGGTTCAGTGGAGGGGGCTCTTTAGCATTTTCCTAAACTCAATTGAGTAACTTTGAGGACAAGATACAAGGGAGTCAAAAGTGGAGGGGCTTATAGCAAAAGATGGTGTCAATTACCAACCCTAATGCCACAATATATTAATACGTAATCCTTGTCTCTCCTATTGGCCGACAATCTCAAGATTTTTGGCTGCTGTTGTGTTCACTCCACGACAAGAGGCCAAAGAAAAGGAGGTAACCATTTTTTTTTCCAACATATAATACTTTGCTACATGTAGATTTTGAGACCTCGTCTTGTCATACTTATAATTCTTTCTTTTTTTTCTGCTTTGTGTGGCCTCTCGTCTTCATCCACGAAAAGAAGCAAGAACATCTCTAGTTCTTCCTTGTTCCCACAACAAGGAGAGCCATAACAGCCGCGACTCACTCAAGGTTCGATCATAACTGTTCCTTTGTTTCATTTGCCGATTTGATTACTTACCATCTCCGACTAACGGATCGAATATCATTCTGGTTTGGTGTAGGATTTCGGTCGCGTACGGCTTGCCAATTTGAAATACATTATTTCGGAGTCGCCATCACGCGTTCCAGGTTTGCCACCCTCCCTTCGAACTCACGCGTAGTATAGTGTTGGGCGAACACTCTTCATGATGGGTCGGGATTGGAGTGTTGGCTGGTAGTTACTTGAGTACGGGGAAGCCGATTTTAATACATCCCAGATTGGTTGGTTATGATCGGGGTTCTTGTAGTTAATGGGCTGGTCATGAACCCACCGAATCTACTGTGATGGTGAGTTTTGTGAATTCATGGTGGTGGCGATAACTATATCGATTATGTATCATCTCCATGCCATAATTCTATCATACAAACGTTTTTTTTTGTCATCTTAGAAACGTTTTGGATTTTGCATATGTTGGTGGGGGAACTAGATCGGTTCTGTCATGAAATGCGAATAAGATTGACTTTGTCAGCTAGCCACTTTTGTTGATCACATGTGCTTTTGAAAGCCAACAAAAGAGGAATGCATAAGTAATAAGAACACAGTGATGTTTTATATATTTTTTTTTATGTGAGCAAACATAATTAAACGGAATTGGCGGTTGTGATATAAACAGAAGTCGTTAGGATAGATTGACTTAATTAAACGTTTACATGATGAACATGGGGGTTCATGAGTGTGTAGCACAACATGCCTATGAGTAATACGATCATGCTTGAAGAAAATATTAATACACTAGTAGCTTGGTAAAACATTAGTCAGGACTTGGGTTATATATATTTTCTTTCCTTTGTGAACCTTAGGGCATTGGTGACGTTTACGTCCTCATTACCAGGTTATTGACCACTGGCTCGTTTGTGCTTCCTTGCTGTTGAGAGACGAACTATACACTAAGGTGAATTCATGTGCCCTTTTTATTGTTTTTAAACATTTTGGGCTAATATGCATGTCTTGAAAGTGTATGTGGAACCTCACTTGTTAAATTGGGACTTGTCTTGATTTATACTTGTTTAGGTTAAATTCATTACTATATATTTATATATATAAACTGTGTATGACGGTTACCTGGTACTATAAATTGAGCTATGATAATTATATAGTATGTCCGCTCTGATTTATAGCTATGGTTTGAGTCTTAGTAGGCGATATGCGCTTATGTAGACTTGTTGTAGTTTTGTGATAATAGGCGGAATGCGCTTATTGTAGATTTGAAATAAAGTCTTATGTTAAGTAGGCGGATTGCGCTTATTTTTAGACTTTACATTTTCTTAGGGAACCTATAGGTGGATGGCGCTTATTGTCACTCTAAGGTTAAAGTATTTTGTTGATTTTTATTTTTGACAAATTACTTATTATTTAAGACTTCATAAAACTTGAATTTACTCAGCTCGTCTGACTTTGCGTGCATATTAGCTTGATTTCAGGTACACGAAGAAACTAAAGGGATGCCTTGGCTTGCTGCAGACTACTCAAAGGCGGCTGACATTTCGAATATAGAGAGTCTACTCTATTTATATGAAAACTATTTTCTTTCTAAACTTATTGTTTTGTTCTACAAATATGCTCTGACCCGTCATGGGGAATTCCATGTTTGGATAACTTAACTATTTACTTTTCCGCTGTGTGTTTTCTGATAATAAATAAGACTTCTTGAGTATTAATTCATGGTTTTAGTCTTTGAATGCCAACTGTTTGACCCGTCGGTTTTGAGGGTCTTACAAGTTGGTATAAGAGCACTTGTTCGAGGGATTCGAGCAGTCTGTGCTCGAACTCGAATATGGTATGGGACCGAACTGATACAAGAAATGTCAACTGCTGAGTAGATGCACGCCAAGAGGTAACCTTTAAAATTAATAATTAAATACTATATGTATTTTCGTTTATGAAAAGTTAAAGTGTAGGCAAACTCTTAATGTGACCATAGCTTGTTGTGTTTAGCGTGACTAAAGTAAAGTAAACAGCTAATCGCACTTGATCAACGTTATTAGAAGTTTACCCTTACTTTATACATACTAAATATACTTGTGACTGATCATGTGATGGTTTTGTCTTGAAGGATAGTATGGCAAAAACACGGTCATCCAGGGGCGGTCGTGGTGGAGGTCGTGGTAATCGTGGTGGTGGTCGTGGGGGTGGTCGTGGGAGTGGCCGTATTCCAGACTCCACCTCGTAACGAGAACCTACTCCTGAGTCAAACACTAATAACCATGACGTGCTGGGGCCGGATGTCAGAGAAGCGATTGCGGATGAAGTGTATCAGGTTCTTCACAGTAGCATGCCTGAGATCATTGCTGAGGCGGTTAAGGCTGTGACTGGAGCTGAAAGAGATGCCAGACGGGGATCCAGTAGGGGACACCGGGAACCCGAACCTATTTATTCCAGTGATGAGGATCGGGCTCGAGTTAGTCGGGTTGCCACTCGAGGTTGCACTTATGGGGATTTCAAAAAGTGTGACCCACCTTCCTTTGATGGCAATAAGGATATTTCTGCAGCCCACCAGTGGATTCGTGAAATGGAGGCTGTGTTGCGGATAAGTAAGTGTCGGGATGAGGATAAGGTGACTTTTGCGGCACATTCTTTTGTATCTGAGGCTCTATGTTGGTGGGATAACTTGACACAGGCCATGGGAGATAGGGCAGTTAAGAGAATGAAATGGGATAAGTTGAAAACTTTGGTTATTGAACATTTCTGTCCGACTCATGAGTTGGATAAGCTGGAGAGGAAGTTTGTTAATTTTGAAGCCGGGAATCTGTCCCACAAAGAGTACACGTCCAAGTTTAATGAGTTGGCTCGCTTTGTTGGATCAGTAAGCTCTTTGTTTAAGTAAGAACTTGCTATCTTTGACACTTAAGTGTTTAGCAAGCTCTTGTATATCAGATTGTAAGCACAGCGGAATGTATAAGTTAAAGCAACACTTTTTATACTTAAGAGGAGTTATTACTCCCTCTTGATGATTGAAACTAATAATGACAAGTATTCATTATGAATCTAAGTAGTAAATGAGAATTAGATACTTAGGCAGATTCACAATAAATACTGAAATGGAATAGAACAGTGAAAGTGTTTGAAGGATTTTTCTCTTAAAATCAATGTCTAAAATAGAAGGTTGAAGCCTCATATTTATAGACGTTTACATACATCTATCTTGCCAATAAAGCAAGTATACAAATATCAGAAACAAGTTGCACAAGTTGCAACATTGAAACAAACAATTACAGCTAAAAGTAATAATAAACAATAAACTACTGATACAAAAGGCGGTGGAAAATATCTGATGCTAAGTGCTGATGAATGACAAACTACTGATGAGTAGTTTGTCTTCAGTACTTCTGAAGTGAACTTGTCTGGTTTGGACTTCAGAACTTCTGATGAAGTTTCTTCTTCAGCACTTCTCATATCTTCTCTTCAGCAGTTTCTTGTCTTCTCTTCAGTACTTCTATACTTAGCCAAAATTGACAGAAGTGAATTAGACTAAGGTTTCCAAAAGTGGTTTCACCAATCCTCTTTGTCCTAACAATCTCCCCCTGGATTGATGAACCCAAAACCTTACTAATTCCTTATGATCTTCTTCTGTCTTGAACAATCTTCCATATTTCTTTATACATGGTGTTCTTTAGCTGGTTTAACTGTCCATCAGATAGAGATCCTTTCTGTGGTTCCAGATGTTGAATTGTGAGCAGGTCTTGTGTTGACAGTCTCTTTAGATCACTGATCTTCTTGTAAGCCCTGCTTGAAAGGTCTCTTCTTGTCAATAATACTGAGTTGTTAGTAGTAAGTGACCATCTGATGATAGGTACCTTTGACTTGTCAAAGTCAGAGGTATAGGGAACCAGACTTGTCCCTTGGGTTGATAATCCTGAGTGTTGGATGCTTTCTATTTCAGTAAGCCTCAGGTGGGAGTCTCTTCCTTGTTGTTGTTGTTGTTGTTGCATATCAGGCATCTGAATAGTTGGGAGATGGTGTTCAGTCACTACCTTGGTATGCATCTTTTCTTTGATAGTCTTTTGGATTTGGTAGGCAAAGGTGGAAGGATCCCTGAATTGTGTTAACAGAGGTTTCTCCTCAATGTCAAAATCTGAGTGAACTACTGAACTTCCTTCAAGTAGTACCATTTTGAAATCAGTTTTGACATTGTCCTCTGATCTCTTCCTTTGAGTAGCAGGCCTTCTTGTTAAAACACCAGAAGTTCTAACTACTGACCTTGAAGGTTCAGCAGTTTGAAATTTCTCTGGATTTGCAGCCTTGGCAGCCTTATATTTTTGATAAGTATCCACCAGTCTTTCTTCTTTCCATCTGGATACTGAGGCTTTTGAACCATAGCCATCTGCTACTAATTCATTTATCATCTGGGTTCTCTTGGCCTTTCCTTCTTTATTTATGGCCAGTTTGTCTGCAATTAGTTGTGCCCTTCTTGTCAGCTCTTGCATAGAGAGTCCCTTGAGTGTGTAGGCTTTAGTCTTGCTGTTCTTTATGATGTAAGACACCAGTTGTTGTCTTTTGTCTTCTTCAGCAACATGATCAATTTCAGCCTGTCTTTCCAGTTCAGCTTGATAAGCCTGGAGCTTTTCTTCAAACTCTAAGTCATCCCTTTGTTCCAGATTTTTCCAAATCTGGTCTTCCTTGGCTTTTTGTTGAACTGCCTTTAACCTCTGCTCAAGAAGTTCAGTAGATTGAGAGATTGGAGCAGGGGTTAGGACAGTCATAGTAGTTGTTGTTGTAGGCCTTGGAGGAGCAGAAGTTGGTTTGATTTGTTCAGTGGATCTGGAAGGTTTAGTTTGTTGAGATTTGGAAGTGTTAACCTCTGCTGGGTTGACAACTGCTGATGGTTTGTCAACTACTGAAGGATTGTCTTCAGTATCTTCTGAGTCATCAGTACTTTGACCATCAGAGGTTTCTTTATTATGCCTTAGGGATTTTTCAGAGGTTTGGGTCTCATCTTCTTTTTCTGTGGCTTCAATGTCTTCCACTGAGACACCAAACTGTTTGGCCATTGCTTCTTTTCTGGCCTGGTTTTTCTGATCTCTCTCTAGGATAGCAAGTCTTGCCTTTCTTCTGGCTTCAACTGTATCCATTGGTTCCTTCATCTTCTCCCTCTTTTTGGATTCATCAATAAGCTTCAGAGGTTTGATCTGATCTGTCAGATTGGCAATTTGTTTGCTGTTGAAGTCAATCTTGGTCTGCAGATCATTCATCTTTGTCTGAATCAACCCAAATTGGTTCTTGATGGACAGCTCCAAGTTAGCTGTATAGGTTTGGAGGTGATTCTTGATGAGGGCATTCATCATAAGATAAAGGTCACCACCTGGGCTGCATAGTTGGTTCATGTCTATGCTAGAAGGCCCAGGGAATTGGGTAGGCATTTGATGTGAAGGGTGTGTTTTTGGGAGATCCTCATGTTGTACAGAGGATGCCACTCTAGGGGTTTTAGGGATTGAGTGGACTTTAACCTGTTCAGGGGTGACTAGCTTCTTGAGCTTGGATACCCCTGAAACAGGACCTTCATAAAGTGCCGTCAATTCAGTAGTTTTGGTTGTTGAAACATCATCCAAATTAATGGAATCATCTGAATCCCTGATGTTGTCCTCAATGAGGACTGTCTCAGTTAAATCATGAGCTGAGCCCAACTCAGTTCTCTCATGAACCTCTTGTTCTTGGTTCTGAGGATTTCCTACCTCAGGCATTAAGCCTTCATCAGTAGTTGCCACATCTGAGGTCTTAGCTGTTTTACTTCTATCCTCAGATCCACCACTGGGTGGTAACTGAGTAGTAGCAGCCTCAGATGCCCCAAGAGTCTCTAAGATTGGGCTTAAAGACTCTGGTCCACCCTCATCTCTTCGGTTAGGGCTAGTGATGTCCACATCCATGTCTGATTCTGTGGTTATGTCCCCTGTTTGTTGTGGTTGTAGGGGACTGACATTATCAGATGGGACTCTCTCTTTTAGCCCAGAGAGAAGTTTGGAAATTTCTATTGCCTCTGGTTCAGAAATTTGAGGGGTTGGTTCAGAAGTTTGGGCAATAGGTGAAATAGGTTGATCAGCAGTTTCAAAAGAAGTGTGAGTTACAACAGTTTTTCTAAGTCTTTTTCTTTTGAATAAGATTGTGATGGGTGCTCTTGGTGGGGTTTGAGATGGATGAGACTGAGAGGGTGTTTCAGTCTCACCTATTTGAAGAGCAGATTGCTCATGAGCATGTTCAGGCATCTCAACCTCCTGAACAACTTTTCTTTTGGGTTGGTGGGTTTCTGTCTTTATTGGCTTGGGCTTTTTGGCTTTTGATGGTGTGAGTTTGGAAGATGTGGGTTTCAGGGGGACTTTTTGTTGTTCTCCCTGATCATCTTCTGGCCAGGTAGCCGGTTTGTTATGCCTAGAGTATGCTTGTGAGGTTAATGGATTTAAAGTTGAAACTTTTCCCACAAGCACCTCATTACCCAGTTCCCCTATTATGCATTGCATAATGAACCTTGGGTATAACAAAAACTTTTTCTTGGTATTATTATGATGTAACACCAACTCATTGAAAAATAATTTTGATGCCTTGAATTTGGTTTCATTCACTATGGAATGTAATATTGGTTGAAAAGTAGAGGGCATCTGGTCATAAGACCCTGTCTTTGGACTCAAACACATAATAATATAATGAAACAAAAGCTTGTATTTTGGTTCAAAATATTTTTTGAAGATAGTAGCATGGGAGAGAGTACCTTGATAACCACACTCTGTCATGGTTAAGTGAATGTCAGAATTAGCAACATGATCAGGGGCAGCTACATCATTCAGGCCCAGTCTTGTTGCCAGTGTGGTCGGTGTGATGGTCAGTGGTTTCCCTTTTATTCTTGAGTTGAGGGAGATAACTTCACCATCAGCCGTCACCGTCTCAGCATTAGCCCAGAACTCATTTAGAGTTTCAGTATGAATTGGTGGGTCGATTGTGAGAGCAGTAAAATATTGGGATTTTACAACAAGATCAATGATCTCATCGTATTGGGTCCAGCCTTCTTGTTTTTCAAGAAATGCCCTTTGATTGTGACCCTGTTTTAGAACGAGAGCCATGTGGTTTGGGTTTTTGTTGATCGAACAGTTGATTTGCAGGTTTAGGTTTTTAAGAGAGTTTTTGAGAGAGAAGGAGAGAATTTTTTGAGTTTGAAAGGATAAGTGTTGAAAAAAAAAGATATTTATCAGAAGTTTTTAACCGCTTGGATCTTCTTTATTAGAAGTTTTTAAACCGCCTCGGTTAAAAATCTCTTTATCAGAAGTTTTAAACCGACTACGTCAAAACTTCTGATGATGGGAAAAGTCAGATTTGCCCTTTTTGACTAAACTGCTGATGAAGGATTATCTTCATCAGTAGTTCCCATTTCCTCTTCAGTAGTTTTAACAGCTGATGAGAAATGTTTTTATAAATACTTTTATTCATAACTTCTGAAGGTTATTTTATCAGAAGTTATTCACTTTTCAGAAATAATCCCCATACTGATGTTTTGTTCATCAGTAGTTTCTCTCTTTTCAGAAGTTTTGTTTCAGACTTTTTGTCTTTTTGTAAGTGAAAAATATGTGCAGAACAATAAAATAAACACTTACAAATTTAGCATCCCAAGCATGGATACTAACTTCTGAAATGTTGATGTGTCAAGGGGTTTTGTGAAGATGTTAGCTATTTGATTAGCTGTTGCTACATGCTTCACCTCAATCTTGCCTTTTTCATAGCAATCTCTTATGAAATGATACCTGATCTCAATGTGTTTAGTTTTTGAAAACTAAACAGGATTTTGAATGATGCTAATGGCAGATTTGCTGTCTACAAACAAAGGTGTCTTGGTTTCTTTGATTCCATAATCAAGAAGTTGATATTGGAGCCATTGTATCTGTGATGTACAACTTGCAGCTGCAATGTATTCAGCTTCAGCAGTTGAAGTTGCAACAGATGTTTGTTTCTTTGATTGCCATGACACTAGACAGTTACCCAGGAATTGACAACCACCAGATGTTGACTTTCTTGTCATCTTACACCCTGCATAGTCACTATCTGAAAAAGCTGATAACTTGGTATTGCTTGAAGCAGGATACCAAATTCCACGTGTTGGAGTTCCTTTCAGATATCTGAAAATTCTTTTGACTGCTATAAGGTGTGATTCCCTTGGTGCTGATTGATATCTAGCACAGACACATGTTGAAAACATAATATCTGGTCTAGAAGCAGTTAGATATAAAAGGGAACCTATCATGCATCTGTACATGGTTTGATCAAACTGTTTTCCTTGATCATCAGGTTCAACTTGTGTGATTGGTGTCATGGGAGTGGAACATGATTTACAGTCTTGTAAAGAAAATTTGTTTAATAATTCTTTAACATATTTTGATTGATGTATAAAAGTTCCATTTGTTTGTTGTTTGATCTGCAGTCCCAGAAAGTACTGCAGTTCTCCCATGGTACTCATCTCAAATTTTGATTGCATGAGTTTCTTAAAATCATCACACAGTTTTGTGTTTGTTGAACCAAAAATGATATCATGAACATAAATTTGAACAAGTAGGACATGATTTCCAACATGTTTAATGAAAAGAGTTTTGTCAATGGCACCTCTTGTAAAGTTATTTTTGAGTAAAAAGGTGGAGAGTGTATCATACCAGGCTCTTGGAGCCTGTTTGTGCCCTTAAAGAGCTTTGTCCAGTCTGTACACCCACTCAGGATGAGAAGGATCCTCAAACCCAGGTGGCTGACAGACATACACCTCCTCTTTTATCTTTCCATACAAAAATGCACTCTTTACATCCATTTGATAAACTTTAATTTTGTTGGAAATGGCATAGGCCAGAAATAACCCGATGGCCTCAAGCCTTGCAACTGGAGCAAAGGTTTCATCATAGTCAATTCCCTCTTCTTGAGAGTACCCTTGAACTACCAGTCGTGCCTTGTTCTTGATTATCATACCAACTTCATCTTGTTTGTTCCTGAAAACCCATCTTGTGCCAATTGGTTGCTTGTTTGGAGGTAAGGGACAGATTTCCCAGACCTGTTGCTTGTTGAACTGAAGCAGTTCATCTTGCATAGCTTGCACCCAATTATTGTCTTTGAGGGCTTCCTGGTACTTCTTTGGTTCCAACTGTGAGATCAAGGCTGAAAATAGGCAAAAGTTGGAGAGCTGGTTTCTGGTAAGAACACCTGAAGCTATATCACCCATGATTTGATCAAGTGGATGATCTCTGTGTTCAATCAGTTGTTGTAAACCACTGACAGGTGTAGGTGGCTCATGTTCTTCAAACAAACTACTGAGGTCTATAATATCTGGTTCAGATGTTCCTTGATCTTCAGTAGTTGGATCTACTGAACCAGAAGTTTGAGTTTGTTCCTCAGTACTTGTTTGATCAGAAGTTTGTGGAACTTCTGATGATTTTGAAGTTGACTTGATAACTGTTTGAGGAGTCCATGGTGTGGGATCCTCATCATCAAACCTTTTGTCACCATAATAAGTAGGTTTTGATGAAGTAACAGCCTTCTCAGGTCCAAAATGGAAGTTGTCAAGGTCAAAAAGTTCAGCAGGATGTGCTGGAATAAGAGTGTGTTTTGACTCATTGAACTTGACATTCAATGTTTCTTCTACTATCCTGGTGTGAGAATTAAAAACCTTGTAGGCTTTTCTAGTTGAAGAGTAACCAAGAAAGTAACCTGAGTCAACTTTGGCAGCAAACTTTGAAATAGAATCCTTGATGTTCAAGATGAAACATTGACACCCAAAAGCCCTGAAAAAGGAGATAAGGGGCTTCATGCCATGAAGAAATTCATAGGCAGTCTTGGAATGTCTCTTGACCACAAGAACTCTATTCTGAACATAATATGATGTGTTAACTGCTTCTGCCCAAAAGTACAAGGGTAGCCCAGAATCAGCTA
This sequence comes from Ambrosia x helenae, assembly GCA_030844895.1. NCBI lineage: Eukaryota > Viridiplantae > Streptophyta > Magnoliopsida > Asterales > Asteraceae > Ambrosia > Ambrosia x helenae. The sequence continues at coordinate 34,361,845 of CM061224.1, read as the reverse complement.
ACATTGTTCTTGCTCCCTCTATTAAGGTTCTGTTCTTCCTTTCTACTACACCATTTTGTTCAGGAGTTCTGGGAACACTGTATTGTCTAATAATCCCTTTAGATAAACAGAATTCATCCAGAGTTTTGTTCCTGAACTCTGTCCCATTATCACTTCTAATGGTTTTGACAGGTAGAGAATATTGTTTCTCCACTTGTAGAATGAAGAACTTGATGATTTCAGCAGCCTCATCCTTGGAGAATAAGAAGAATACCCATGTGAATCTTGAGTAGTCATCAATGATGACTAAGAAGTACTTCTTCTTACCAAGGCTCATAATCTTGACAGGTCCAAATAAGTCCATATGGAGTAGTTGAAGACATGCAGTTGTTTTTGATTCTTCAATAGACTTATAGGAGGACTTATGCTGTTTTCCCTTTAAACAGGATACACAGTGTTCTTGACACTGGTATACTTTCAAAGGTAGACCTCTGACCAAGCCCATTTTTGTGACTTTATTTATGGTTTTAAAGTTCACATGGCCAAGTCTCCTGTGCCAGAGATCAGTTTCTGAAGTTGATGCCCTTGAGAAGAAACAGGCAGTGTTGTTCAATACCTTGTCTTTCTCAATGTCCACTGCATAGACATTGCCACATCTTTTGGCAATCAGCAAAGTATGATCTTCAATGATCTTCTCTATCAACTTCTGGTCTTCTGGTGAGATGATCTTGCATGCTGTCTTTGTGAAAAAGGAAGAATATCCTTTATCACACATTTGTGACACACTTAGCAAGTTGTATTCAAGGTTTTCAACCAGATTGACCTTGTCAAACTGTATTTTTCCAGAGGAGACATTGCCATGTCCTAGCACATATCCCTTAGCATTGTTCCCAAAGGATACAGATCCTTCTCTTTGGCTGATAAAATTGTTTATCAGGTATCTGCATCCAGTCATGTGCATAGAGCCTCCACTATCAACGTACCATATGCTGTTTAAGCCCCTGGAAACTCTCTGCACACAATAGCAAACTAGTTAGATTTAGGAACCCAAGCCTGTTTGGCTTTGGGTTTGCTCTTGAGAACAGTTACAGTTTGTTCTTGACCAGGTTGAGAAATCCATGACTTTTTGGCAATGGATTTTTCATTAAGAGCCATGGTGGTATCCTTTTCAGGACCACCATCAACCTTGGTCATCAGTAGTTGTACCAAGTTCATTAGATTTTGAATCTCAGCAGTTTGTGAAACTGCTGATGATTCAGGTCTAACTACTGACAAAGAATTTTGAGAAAAAGATTTTAGTTGAGATTTTATCTTTTTTTGAGAAAAGGTGTTTTCAGGTTGTTGTTTCTTGGGATTAAAGATTCTTTCATAATCATTTCTGATTTGATTTCCCACAACCTGTTGTTTAATTTTTTGATTGAACTGAATTCCTTTTCTGTATCTACAAAACTCAGTTTTGTGGTTGAACAAACCACAAATTTCACACTCTTTTGCCTTTTGTTTTTGATCTAAAGGCAAATTTCTGACATTAGTGTAAAGATTTTGCTCATCAGTAGTTTTCAGGGTCTCAACTCCTGATGTAGATGAAACTACTGATGGCTTGTTGTCAGATTTTGTTAATACTTCTGAAGTACTTTCTTTGAAAATACCAGGATTTCTGTTTAGAAAGTTTTCATGGAAAGATGTGAAGTCTTTCCCTTCAGAAGTTTCATTTGAAACAATTTTTCTCCCATCTTCAGTAGTTTTGGGAGAGAAATCTGTTGGTGTTTCAACATGATTGTACCCTATGCCAAACTTAACATTTGAAGCACTCTGTTTGTTTAGCAATAGCTGGTACCCTTTACAAGAATCCACCCATTTTTCACAACTGACCTTGGTGTCAGCAAGCTCTTTTCTGACATTCCCAAGATCTTCTATCATCATTTTAATTTGTGCTTGGGTTTCAATAGCTGAGTTAGTTAATTTAGAGACTTCTTTTGTTTTAGCAGTAAGTTTTCTCTCTAAATCACATTTCATCTGAGTGTATTTTCTTTCTAAATCATTGGCTTTTCCTTGTAAGTGCACATTTGTCTCTCTTATGAGAGCAAAAGATTCTTTGCAAGAATTTGAGCAAAGTTTTGTCAAAGACTCTTTTGATACCTGTGACAATGCAGATTTTGAAGTACAGCCTTCAAATGCCATTAAGGCAAAGTTCTTTCTGCCATTGTCTGGTTCTCCCCAGTTGATGTCAAACAACTTGTTGTCTGCATCAGGATTGCACTCTGTGGTGTCAAAAGGAAGACTGCTCCAGTCAACATACCCTGAGGTGAAAAGACTTTGTTGAGAGGGTTGTTGAGGCTGTGGAGGTTGTTGAGCAGCTGGAAAGGGAGGGATTGATTGTTGGCTCTGCATCTGTTGAGCAGGCATTTGAACATATTGTACTTGTGGCATGTATTGCTGTTGAGGAGCTTGTGCCTGTACAAAATGAGCACTCCCTTGAGTTCCATTATTCCTATTATAATTGGGGTTAAAGTTATTTCCAGATTGTGATTGGTTAAAGCTAGAGTTTCTACACTCTCTAGCAAAGTGTCCCAACTTCTGACACTTGTGACATCTCAGTTTAGATTTGTCAAAACCAATTTTTGTATTACTGGTCAATCCTGGAAATTTCCTTCCTGACCTTTTATAAAACTTGTTAGTTTTAATGCTTAGCATGGCCAGTTGGTGTAAAATGTCCATTTCTTCTAAGTCATCATTGCTAAAGTTTTTCAAATCATCCATGATAAAACACAGATTATCAGCAGTTTGACTTTGGTCATCATTGTCATAACCTGGGAAAGATCTTTCTGATGAGATCCCAATTGTTATGTCAATGTTGTCATAAGATCCATAGGAACAAGTTGGTGAGTCTTGTCCCAAAAGTGTTGTATACCTGGTAGGTAGTCATCAGCAGTTTTACCAGATGATTGTAATTTCTTCTTTTGATCAATTTCTCTCTCAAAAGTAAGTAATCTCCCATGGAGTTTTGTAAGAGTGAGGGAGCTAAAATCTGGTGAAGATCTTAAGACTATTGAGTATGTTTCCAATTTGTCAGGTAAAGACCTTAAAAATCTATGAAGCATAGATACAGTTGTATAGGTCTGACCATTTAGTTTTAGTTCAGATATTAATGAGGAAAATCTTTCAAATTGCTGAGTTAAAGTTTCTCCATTAATGTGAGCAAAAGTTTCATACTTTTGAGCCAAGATTTCTCTGGTGTTGGCAATCACCTCTTCAGTTCCTCCAAACTTTTCTTTAAGACAATCCCAGAGTTCTTTGGCACTTTCACAATGTAAAAGGCCAGAGTATATCTCATTTGGGAGAGCCATTGCCAACATAGAGAAAGCTTTTGCATCAAGCTCAAGCTTTAGGAAATCATCATCAGTATAGTCTTTTGGTTGTTTTGGAATCTCTTCCTTAGTTTCAAGATTTATGTTTACTGGTTTATGAGGACCATATATCACAGATCTCCAACAACCTGTGTTGGTCTGTGACAATGTATGTGCCATTCGCTTTTGCCATATGTTATATTCATTTCTTACAAGCATGGCAGGTTTAGTGGCAGAACCAGTATTATGAGGATCCATTTTTAAAGAGTATTGATTTGTCAAATATCTCTTAAAGTGATGGATGTTGATAAAAAGTGAACTTTTGATCTTTTATTGAGTATCAATAAGAGCTTTGTGTCTGATTCTCAATTTGTTAGATTGATATGTGATCAGATAAACCAATTCTCTGATACCAATTGTTGGATCAGTAAGCTCTTTGTTTAAGTAAGAACTTGCTATCTTTGACACTTAAGTGTTTCGCAAGCTCTTGTATATCAGATTGTAAGCACAGCGGAATGTATAAGTTAAAGCAACACTTTTTATACTTAAGAGGAGTTATTACTCCCTCTTGATGATTGAAACTAATAATGACAAGTATTCATTATGAATCTAAGCAGTAAATGAGAATTAGATACTTAGGCAGATTCACAATAAATACTGAAATGGAATAGAACAGTGAAAGTGTTTGAAGGATTTTTCTCTTAAAATCAATGTCTAAAATAGAAGGTTGAAGCCTCCTATTTATAGACGTTTACATACATGTATCTTGCCAATAAAGCAAGTATACAAATATCAGAAACAAGTTGCACAAGTTGCAACATTGAAACAAACAATTACAACTAAAAGTAATAATAAACAATAAACTACTGATACAAAAGGCGGTGGAAAATATCTGATGCTAAGTGCTGATGAATGACAAACTACTGATGAGTAGTTTGTCTTCAGTACTTCTGAAGTGAACTTGTCTGGTTTGGACTTCAGAACTTCTGATGAAGTTTCTTCTTCAGCACTTCTTATATCTTCTCTTCAGCAGTTTCTTGTCTTCTCTTCAGTACTTCTATACTTAGCCAAAATTGACAGAAGTGAATTAGACTAAGGTTTCCAAAAGTGGTTTCACCAATCCTCTTTGTCCTAACACGCTTGTTCCCAGATATGGTTACACCAGAAGCAAGAAGAATCAAGAGGTACGTTCAGGGATTGCCATTGGACATACGTCGGGGTGTTGTGACTACTAGCATGGATACATTTCGAGAGGTGGTGGCTATGAGTGGTACTTTGTATGAGCAGAGGGATGTTGAGCGTGTCACGGATCATAAGAAGAATTGGAACTCTAATCGCGGCTCCGATGGAAAGTGAAGTGGGACAGATACTTCGGGACCCATTCTCAAGAAAGTGAAGACTGAAGTCACTGACATTGTGGGTAGTAGCGGGGATAGTAAACAATGTGGTAAGTGTGGAAAGACGCATTCGGGGGAGTGTAAACAAGGCACATGTATTTGTTTCCGCTGTAAGAAGACGGGTCACCCTCACTATGAGTGCCCGACTTTGGTGTGCTATAAATGTAAGGGCACGGGGCATTTCTCTAAAAAATGCAAGGCGGCCCATGCTAGTAGCTCTGGTGTTGGGGATGCTGGGAAAACTACCGGGACAGAGGTACCAAGGACCAAAGCCCGGGCTTTCAGTCTCTCTCAAAAGGATGCTAAGGTGACGGCGGACGTTGTGACAGGTATCTTGTGTGTTCATTCCACCCACTCGATTGTTTTTGTATCTATTCCTTTACCTTTGTATGTGATATTGTGTCAGGTCCATTTGTGGTTAATGGCCTTCGGGCCTCTGTTTTATTTGATTCGGGTGCTAGTATGAGCTTTGTGTCTACCGCATTTTGTAGTAGATTAGGCGCGATCCCCAAAGATATTAGACATCTATTTGAGGTCGAGGTAGCAGTAGGAAATTCATTCTTTGTTACTAAAGCCGTAGAGGATTGTCGGATCGAGTTATCGGGTCATAGTTTTCCTATCCGCTTGTATTTGATGTCATTGGGTTGCTTTGATGTTATTATTGGGATGGATTGGCTAGCTACCGTGGATGCTCACATTGTGTGCGGGCAAAAACTCGTGCGACTTACAGCTCCTGACGGGTGTCGTATTACTGTTCATGGGGATGGTAGCTGCTCATTACCTCGAATTGTTTCTATGCTTAAGGTGGGGAAAATGTTGCAGCGCGGGTGTAAGGCATTTTTGGCGCAAGTCGTGGGTATGGGGACTGATGGCCCTAAGCTGGGGGATGTTCCCGTGGTGCGGAGTTACCCAGATGTATTTCCTGATGATTTGACAGAGTTGCCACCGGATCGTGAGGTTGAATTCCAAATAGACCTATTACCGGGAGCTAAGCTTATTGCCAGGGCACCTTACCGACTCGCACCTGCTGAAATGAAAGAACTCTCTTCTCAATTGGAGGACTTGCTCGAGAAAGGGTTTATTAGACCGAGCATCTCACCTTGGGGTGCACGGTTTTGTTCGTTAAAAAGAAGGATGGCAGTATGCGGATGTGGATCGATTACAGGGAACTAAACAAATTGACTGTGAAGAATAGGTATCCTTTACCAAGGATTGATGACTTGTTCGATCAGCTCCAAGGAGCTAGTTGGTTCTCGAAGATCGATCTTAGATCTGGCTATCATCAGCTGAAAATACGGGAGCAGGATGTATCGAAGACTGCTTTTCGTACTCGTTATGGGCATTACGAATTCTTGGTGATGTCCTTTGGCTTGACTAACGCGCCTGCGGCATTCATGGATTTGATGAACCGGGTGTGTAGGCCAATGCTTGA